>CM040400.1:10075418-10272918 GCA_022702515.1 Ilyophis sp. 1 JC-2022 | reverse complement strand
CCCCCCAACAATGTCCATGCGGTTACGTCCTCAAAAAACACAGGGAGATGGGGAGAGTTGTTTTTTCAAATGCAGGAATGACTGCTTCCTGTCTCTCGTGGTCAGTGAACCCAGTTGCTACATCAGTGATGCACAAGCCTTTATATTTGTGTTTAATATTTGTTAGAGGTAGTAGTGTTGATAATGACCTGGTTAGTTGTGTTTAGCATGTGTGTTAGCTGATAGTTTGTTTTCCAATCACATGTTTAGTTGTGTTCAAAGCGGGTAGTGTGTTTATAATATACAGATGGGTTGTGTTTAATAATAGTTTTGTCCTATGTTTTAAATGGTCTCTTTAGTTGTGTTTAATGCTGGTAGTTTGTTTGGAATGTTGACGGGAAGCCCTGGAAATAGGGGCGGGGCTCTTTGTCAGGTGGGCGGGGCTCTTTGGCAGGTGGGCGGGGCTCTTTGTCAGGTGGGCGGGGCTCTTTGGCAGGTGTCACGTCCCTCCTCTACTATCTTTACTCTGAGCTGATTCGGATCAGCGAATCAGTACTCCTTTTTTCTCTCATGTAATGGCAAATATGCGCAGAGATACATTTATAACCCGCTTTTGTCTTCTTTTATTCAGCAAATATGAGCAATAGGGCCATGTATTTATTGTATTTATGTGTATTTTTAACATTCTGTATAGGAGGTATGTTTGCTGATGTCCCTTGTGAGAACAAGTTTTGGAATATCCTTGTTCTCTCTCTCTCTCTCTCTCTCTCTCTCTCTGTCTCTTTGTTATTACATATGGATAGTACTTCTGTAGCCTCTCTCTCCTTGTCTCTCTCCCTACACCGTATCACCTATATATATATATACCCATATACCTTTGTAAGACCCAAATTGAACTCGCTCTCTTGCTTTCTCTCGGTAGCTCATTCTCTCGCCCATCTCCCACTGTGCTGTCTCCCACCTTCCTTCTCTTGCTCTTTCCTCCCTCTCTCCCCCTCTCTCTGCTCTCTTCCACCATCCCGCCCTCTCTCCCCCTTGCTCTCTTCCACCATCCCGCCCTCTCTCCCCCTTGCTCTCTTCCACCATCCCGCCCTCTCTCTCCCCCTTGCTCTCTTCCACCATCCCGCCCTCTCTCCCCCTTGCTCTCTTCCACCATCCCGCCCTCTCTCCCCCTTGCTCTCTTCCACCATCCCGCCCTCTCTCCCCCTTGCTCTCTTCCACCATCCCTCCCTCTCTCCCTGTTCTATGCATGGTGTGTAGTGGCACTCAGAGTCTCAGTCTTATCTCAGGTGATTATGTCACTATTGATACTATCGCTGTCTCCCCAGTCTGGTGTGCCTCTGCGTTCCTAGAGCCAGCTGTCACCCTCGGCAATGAGCACCCCCGCCCGGGACTGTGGCTAATCACACGGCCCCTGAGGCCCTCAGCCAATCAGGGGCCGGGCTCCAGCTCCTTTCTGCGTATCTACCTGGCACTTTTAACGATGACGCCCGCTCCCCTTTCTGCCCCCTCTCTCTCCCTCCAGCACCCGGGGAGTTTGTGTCCCTGGCATTGATGGAGGACGCCCTGCTCACGAACCTGTTCCAGGGGTACCAGAAGTGGGTCCGTCCCGTCCTGCACGCAAACGACACCATCACCGTCCGCTTCGGCCTCAAGATCTCCCAGCTGGTCGACGTGGTGAGGACGTGCGCCGGCTCCGTGGCTCATGGGAGAAGTTACTGAGGACGAGGCAGATCTCCGCCCTAGCTCAGGCCCAGAAGGGGGAGGGGCGGGGTTTTCGCTGTGACAATTCAGCATAAAAACTACAGACTCCCGAGTTAGACAGAAGAGCCTGTTCTTCCTACTGCGAAACGACTGATCCGACAGAGAGAAACATTGTAATAATTGGAAATATTGCCAAAATGCACACGGTATGCAAAGCATGCTGTACGCGTGTACAGACACCCTGTCAAAGCCAGGGAAGAGAGCAGGGAGACCAGACTGCCATGTGTATGCCCCCCCTAAGCAGAGGAGATTAAGCTACACGCCGTGCAGTCTGTCTCAGGGCCTGTTTATGCACATTTGAGTTTCCCTA
This sequence comes from Ilyophis sp. 1 JC-2022, assembly GCA_022702515.1. Classification (NCBI taxonomy): domain Eukaryota; kingdom Metazoa; phylum Chordata; class Actinopteri; order Anguilliformes; family Synaphobranchidae; genus Ilyophis; species Ilyophis sp. 1 JC-2022. The sequence continues at coordinate 10,270,865 of CM040400.1, read as the reverse complement.
CAGTGTGACAAATGATTGTGAAAAGTGTAGAGGATTTACATGCATTATTTATGGGCTGTGTTATATTGTCACAGTACAGGAGCTGTACAATCCTGCTGGGTATACTGGCAGCGCTGCAGATGAGGTTGGACTTGAGTATACTTTAAAATCACATGCACACGCGTACATATGCACATACAAACATACTCACGTGCACATACAAACATACTCACGTGCACATACAAACATACTCACGTACACACGGAAACATGCTCACGTGCACATAGAAACACACTCACGTGCACACGGAAATATACTCATGTACACATACAAACATACTCCCATGCACACGCAAACATACTCACATGCACAAGGAAACATACTCACATGCACATACAAACATACTCGCAATACACACGGAAACATACTCGCTTGCACACGCAAACATACTCACATGCACACGCCAACATACTCGCATGCGCACGGAAACATACTCGCATGCGCACGCAAACATACTCGCATGCGCACGGAAACATACTCGCATGCACACGCAAACATACTCGCATGCACACGCAAACATACTCGCATGCGCACGGAAACATACTCACATGCACATGCAAGCATACTCATGTGCACATACACACAATCAGTAGCACACACACAAACACACACGCACAGGCCCAACCCTGCACAAACATTGTTACAAGCACACTTACATGCACACACAAGCATGTGCAGTCATAAACACATATGCATACAGATGTTAGTTTATGTTTAATATAACACAGAATCATTGGTTATTAGTTTGGGCTTTAAATTCTGTGAAATGATGAAATTGTGTTTGTGTACATGTGTGCATGTGTGTGTACGTGTGTGTGCATGTGTGTGTGTCTCTACTGTCTGTGTGCACGTGTGTGGTAGATTCTATGTGGCTGAGGTTTCTGTTGACTTCCAGTGGGCTTTAGATACCCTCAGTCTCATGGCTCATGGCTCCTGGAGCATTGATTTCTGGGTATTGATCACCTGAGATGTTTCTGTGATTGAAAACGGTGAACCCGCACTGGTCTCAGGCTCTCCAGAATTCACACCCCACTGACCCAGTGAATGTCACCGTGGAAACACAAGGGCATTCATCAAGTCTATGAGGTGTGTGTGTGTGTGTGTGTGTGTGTGTGTGATCCAGTCTGAAAGATATTCTGTAAAGTAAATTAATTTCAAAAGGTTATTGGCTGTCGATAGTGGGTGTTTGCTAATAGGATCGAAGTTGTGGTTATATTTGACTGAACTGGACATGGCCCAATAAAGTCCATTCTTTTCCACAACCATGCGTAAAATAAACACTGCATGCATTAAAATACCTTATTGTGAAACAGACTACATCCAATCCTGCTCGCCCTTCCTTCTCCTGTAGAGTATAACAAACTGTGACGTAGAAGGCAAAGGTCTTCAGCATATTTTACTCAAAACTGCCATTTTGTCCAATATAGTTATCTAAAGAGGACGAGCGTAGCTGCAACGTGATTTTAGGTGTGCGTGTGTGCGTGCGTGCGTGCGTGCGTGCGTGCGTGCGTGCGTGCGTGCGTGCGTGCGTGCGTATGTGTTAAATGCATCTGTCGATGTAAATATTTTTCAGAGAGACATTTAAATTGAAATTGGGACCTGTGCTCAGTGGCTCCATACTAAACCAGCTAACGGCCCACTGCCTACAGCTCTCTGGCTTAAATCCGCTTTATCTAGCGCTGCGCATTAAGAGCAAGCCAATCACACGGCCCAAAGACAGAGTGCAGCAGTTGTGTCTGTGGAGGACCAGGCTGCTCTGCTCTTTCTGCTTACTACGCTGGTCTACTCCATAACAGTAACACAATGTGTATCAGTCGAACAGAAATAGCATTGCATTTTATTAGTAATATTAATTAGATTTTTTTATTTTTTGGGGGGTTGAGTGGGGTCAATTCTGTGATAGCATATGAAAATGTCAGGCAGAGACGGATGGAGAACATTGAGTGCTTGGTAAATGGATGGTAGTTTAAAGGCGGGGTAGCGCTGCCGTAAATCTATCATGCGCTGTCCGTGGCGCTGAGATATGTACCTGTGAGGTCACTGGAGGAGAGATGACTTGCTTATGCTGTCAGATGCAATATCTGCGCTCCTTAATAATACTCCATGGCATGAAGATGAGCATTCGTTTTTGGGGACTTACACCTGAATGAATCGCAGAGTATTTACTCTGATTTATTTTAAAGAATTTTGTTTGACGTGACCTCATTGGAGAGCTCATTCTCTAAGGGACCGGAGCATTTGGGGCATGTTTAATCCTCTGGCGTTTGACGACAGGTGCAGAACCGTTTTCTCGACGTCTTGAAAGCTCTGTGTGAAAGAGAGTATCTGTGAAGCATTCGCACAGCCCTCCCGAGCCTTTCGTTTCCCCGTCACACGACCGCAACGGAAGACCGGTTTTTATTTGAGAGTGTACCTGTCCCGGGCCTGCGCACCCCCTGAGAGCGCATCACTGGAAACAAGCAGGGAGCGTTATTTTCGGGAGAGCCTCTATGAAATGGGCTTTTCTCTGTCTGCCTGCTTTAACACAGGCCTGGGCTCTGTACTGAGTGGGGGGATAAGAGTCAGGGGCTCAGGCTCGAACACTGCGAGCATTTCAAAGCACAAACCCGCCTTTTGTTTCCGCTGTTGCGCGTTCGGGAAGCTGGATGTGTTTAAGTGCCCTTTCCAGAAACAGCAGAGATTAATGGGGCCGTTCGGATGAAGAGGGACGAAGACCATTAATAATTCACCAGTCCAGTCAACTCTACGTCAGGAGATTCCGGCTTTTCACTTGTGACTAAAGCTTGATAATACAGTGTAGGGGGGTTCCCTGGTGGCCTGGTCCAAATTCATGTCCAAAAAACAAAACAAAAAACAATGAAATCAACAAATGCAGATTCACACAAAATGGCTGCTGTGTTTTTCTGATAGAAGCTGCTGGAGCTCAGGACCCCCCCCAACCCTCCTCACACACACTCACACAATACAAGTTTTTAGCTAATCTTGAAATGGTAGAAAAGATTATTATAAGTACAAATTATAAAGTGCTATGAATCCATCAGAGAAAAATTGGAACCAGTGGAAAAATTCACACTGAATTTTTACAAACTGAATGCAATGAGAGGATACCTTTACTTGCTGTGGGAACTAGATAAAAGAGCTATGTCCTGCATTTCTGCTGGGATTCTCAGGCTTGTAAATACAATTTGTAAATTTAATGGCGATTAAATATTGAACAGCTGTCCTAGACTTCAGAGAGACATAAAATAAGTCACTAATATGACTGTTTACTGAAGCTGATTCACTGAAGTGTGGAAATATTTTATAAAACAAGTCAATACCAGACAGCTGAGAACATTACTGTGGTTGCAACACAGGCTATTGATTATAAACAGTGGATTTGATTTGATTCATTAATATGTTTAATTTGTTTTTATTCCAAACAAAATGATTAAACAAAAAACATAATCACCAGTATATGGTTATAATGGGAAGAAAATGTGTATACAGAATATGTATACCCTTCAAATTATTACAGACTGATGTAGCAGGTGAAATAAACTTTTTCTTTAGATAACTGAAAATAAGTTATGATAATAGTTGGACCACTGCACAGTTAAAATGAGTTTTACTAATATGTCTGATAACCATTTATCTGGGAGGGAAGAAAATAAATAGTCAGCTAAAAAATTTTAATAAAAAATAGTCTTCCAAGACCAGGCTATACTGCCCTCTTGTGGCCATAGACAGACTATGCCCAATATCAATAATGAATGAGATTAATCAATAATGAAAAGTCATTTATAGTTCTCTTTTTCCCTCCAAAGTCAAGATTTGGTTATTAACAAAATTAATCTTACGCGGTGAAGTCTCTTGGATCCTAGGGGGTTGTTTTACCATATAAATTAAAAATAAAGAAGGGAAAAGAAACAGACTGTGATGTGCCCTGAATATTAGATTAACGTCTTAGATCTACGTTTTTGGAGAATGATCAAAGAAAGTGAAGTGGGGTGAGGGCTTTTCTTAATCCAATAAAAGTCCTCCTTTTCTGCTTGCGTGTGTCTTCGTTTCTTCCTGTCCACCCACCTGTCTTATGGATGGTTAAATTATTGTCAGATTAAATTTTTAGACAATATGTAGGCTTGATCATTCTACATTTAATGAATGAAAAAACACTGTTCAGAAGCTCAGGGAAAAATCTTGTCACACACACACACACGCACACACACACATTCATGTGCTGATTTATTTTAAATATCAGGCCACACCTGACATCTAGTATCAGTAATCATTGATAATTGGCTGTCTGAGAGTGTTTGTTTTTTGTCTGCCAATAGGATGAGAAGAATCAGCTCATGACGACCAATGTCTGGCTCTGGCAGGTAAGGAGGGTGGGGCATTCTGGGGCATTCATCTTTCTCGCTGGCTGGCTCTTAGCTCAGTCACAGCGCTCATTATTGTCAGCGTGTTTGTCCTCATTTTGCATTGCACTTTAATTTAAAAGGAGCCCGGAGCTGCTTTGTGAAGCATATTGGTGTTTTGCCTCATAGTTTTCACTTAATATTTCCGACGAATATGAGCTTTAAATTAATTGCAGTCTTTTTTTTCTGTTAAATGTCTTGAGTATTTTGGCCCGGACCCCTGGGACTCTCAATGGCTATATTATAGTTCATATAGAGCTGATGTCCAACTGTGTGACCTGAGATTTATGTTCTCATGGAACCCACCCCGAGTGCCCTTTGAACCCTGGCGTTACTTAGGAAACTGATAACTTTGCGGGGCAGGGAACATAATTAATTGAAAGATGACTGCCAAGTGAAATTCACTTGGAATGTTTTAGCCTGCAGGGCAATATTTTTGAATCGGCTCTAATGGTAAGTATAATATTGTCTCCTTGTCTCCGGGGTGCTTTGTACTGAAAACAATTGAACAATTAGGTGCAGCTAAGGTATGAAGGAAGCTTAGTCAAATTTTCTAAGAATGGCCGATTATAACTTCTTCAGAAGCAGAGCATAGCACACTCATAAGCAGTACATAGCACAATCGTAAGCACTACATAAATGTTCGTACAACCATGACTTAAGAGAATATGCTGCTTTTATTCCTGTATGTTGTGCTGTGGCTGCAGGAGTGGACTGACTCTAAGCTACGGTGGAAGCCTGAGGACTATGGTGGAATCACCTCCATAAGAGTCCCTTCAGAAGCTATCTGGCTGCCTGACATAGTACTGTATGAAAAGTGAGTTTTAACTGGACTTAGCCTGTATTCATGAGTTATCTCAGATTAGAGGCGCTGATCTGGAATCAGTTTTGCCTTTTAGCTCATAGGTTTTTTGCCCCCCCCCCCCCCACCCCAGTGTTTGTCCTGACCTCCATGTCTGTTGCTCCTCAGTGCGGATGGGCGTTTCGAGGGCTCCCTGATGACCAAAGCCATCGTCCGGGCCAACGGCACCATCATGTGGACCCCCCCCGCCAGCTACAAGTCGGCCTGCACCATGGACGTCACCTTCTTCCCCTTCGACCGCCAGAACTGCTCCATGAAGTTCGGCTCCTGGACCTACGACGGCAGCATGGTGGACCTGGTCCTGGTGGACGACTACGTGGACCGCAAGGACTTCTTTGACAATGGCGAGTGGGAGATCCTCAACGCCACGGGCGCGAGGGGCAACCGGCGGGACGGGCTCTACTCCTACCCGTTCCTCACCTACTCCTTCATCCTCAAGCGGCTGCCCCTCTTCTACACACTCTTCCTCATCATCCCCTGCCTGGGCCTGTCCTTCCTCACCGTGCTGGTCTTCTACCTGCCCTCCGACGAGGGCGAGAAGCTCTCGCTCTCCACCTCCGTCCTGGTGTCGCTCACCGTCTTCCTGCTGGTCATCGAGGAGATCATCCCGTCCTCCTCCAAGGTCATCCCGCTCATCGGCGAGTACCTCCTCTTCATCATGATCTTCGTCACCTTCTCCATCATCGTCACCGTCTTCGTCATCAACGTGCACCACCGCACGTCGGCCACCTACCACCCGATGGCGCCGTGGGTCAAGAGCCTCTTCCTGCAGCGGCTGCCCAAGCTCCTGTGCATGCGCGGGCACACCGACCGCTACCACTACCCCGACATCGAGCCGCGCAGCCCCGAGCTCAAGTCGCAGGGACGCAGGCAGCAGAGGGCGCCGGGGAGCAAGGACGATGACAACCACTCCTGGCTGGCCATGCTGGAGAAGGCCACCAACTCGGTGCGCTACATATCACACCACATCAAGAAGGAGCACTTCATCAGAGAGGTAACTATGGTGGCTGTTGCTTACAGTGTGCGCTCACTGTGGTAGAGGGTCAGTTCCATTTACAGTGCAGTCAGTTCAGGAACTATTTCAACTATTTTTGTTTGATGATAATAATAATAATAATAATAATAAGAAGAAGCATTTTTTAAAATATTATTATTATTATTTAACTTTCTATCTATGCTTCTTTAAATTGGGTGGTGTACATATGCACTGAATATATTTACTAAATAATATATGGCACTATGCAAAAAAAGAAGATATGCAATATATGCACTGAATATATTTATCCATTTTTCGAGGGCTAATATGAGGTTGCAGGTTTAATTCCCAGGTGGGGGACTGCCATTGTACCCTTGAGGACTGACCACTGAAAATAAAATGTGTATGTTCTGTCTATTGAACTTATATTGTATGTTTATAAAGGGTCAACTTTAGATGCAGTATTCGTCCTTTCAGTCACTGCTATAAAACCTATTTTGGGGGTCTCTCTGTGTGGCAGGTCGTCCAGGACTGGAAGTTTGTGGCTCAGGTGCTGGACCGCATTTTTCTTTGGGCCTTCCTCACAGTGTCCATACTGGGCACCATCCTCATCTTCACTCCAGCGCTCCAGATGTACTTAAGCACCCCTCCTTGAGCCCCGCCCTTCTCCCACCACGGCCCTTGTCCTGACCCAACCCCCACTGGACACCGCGCCCCATCTCGATGAGACGAGAGGGTCGTACAAGAGGAACCAGCTCTGGGCTGCATCCCGGCACATCGTCATGTAATCCAAAGGGATATTATTGAGTTTGTTTGTTTTCATTCTAACACAGCATAGAGTGTGAGAACCATGCTGTCCGCTGTCCACTTTCCCCTGTCCGCTGTCCGCTGTCCGCTGACAGGATGTCGGCCAGACTGGACCAGTTATAATATACTGTAATCGAAAGAGCACCTTCCCTTAGATCATAGTTGTATAATATTTTGAAAACCTGAGTTTGAAAACCTCCGCATACCTGTAATCAGCACCATCGCCATGTCAACCGATGGACACGCAATCCCCGTCACCAATTACAGTGGAAAAAAGACATGGGGCGGTGCTAGCCATTGCCAAGGGTGCTGCCCTGAGAGACATGAGCTTAGAGGAACTTCTGTACCACACTGGTGAAACGGCTAACACCCTGCAATAACAAACCCTGGTTTCCTGCACACGTAGCATTTCCACATTATCGCCAACTATGTGTACCTCCTGGAGGCTTTTATAATTTTTTTGCCTGCGACATAAATGTAAATTATTCTGTAAAAATTTGAATAACAAGCATGGTGTTATTTAAATAATAAAAAGTCTGTACCTTCTCGTGTGGCAGAATTTATGAAAGTAACAGATGGAAAATTTTGTTTTGATAAACCATAAAGCAAGATACTCCAAGCAAGGTACACTTAAATGAACAGTCATCCTTCATTTAGAACGGTGTGTCCGCACAGGAAATAAAGCCAGCAGAATGCCTGTCCATTTCAGCTTATTTGCGCCTCACTTTGAGTCTGAAAACCAGCACTATCAGTTTTAAAACCGAGTACCAGAAATCGCAATATTATTTTCAGCCACTAGATGGACACACCTGATCAGTAACTATTTAAATGCATTCCAGCTTCCTGACCAGCTTTTCTCTGGCTTCTTTACATTCATCAGATTCCTACCCATAAGTCTCCTCACTGTACATGACTTTATTAATCAGAATTGTGATTTTGTCGCCCTCGTTCCCTCAGTTTTGCTCTAATGTAACTGTCTCTAGAGAGCAGGCAGTTACATTCACACTGTGCTTTACACAAGCTTAATTTCCACAGTATTAGTAGACTGGGCCTTTATGCAATCAACATTTTTCCGTAACTTCCTTAACATTTAAGCGTTGCAGGTTTTCTTCACAAATGCATTCTGGCGATTGACGGTTTGACGGTTTAGCGACGACTGAACTTGCTAATCTGTGTTTGTGAACAAAATATGGCAGTTTATTGTTATTAAAAATTAAGCACAAATGTTGATTGAATCCCAAGCCTGAGACCATATTTATAAAGCATATTTATAAATGGGACTGCTGATCTGGGATCATGTTTCTGCTGCCCATATTCTGACCTTGTCCTTTATGGACAAAAATGCAAAGCTGATCCTAGATCAGCACTTTGGCTCTCAGCTGCTTTATAAATATGAGCCCTGGACATGGATGTACTCAGTGTGCTTAACTGACATATCTGCAGCATTGGTACATTAAAAAGTCTCTATAGACACAACTGTTCCAGGGGTGGCTTAGCCAGGTTTCACAGCCAAACTGGGATGTGTGCTATGTCTGTGTAGCAACTGCAGTTCTAGGGTCTGCTGCTAGCCGATAAACACGATCGCCTAGGACGCCATCCACCAATGCTGGCTTGTGTCAAAACACGCTTTGATTCAAATGTTCAGATCTTTTAAATGATAAGGTAAATTGTAATATCTGAGAAATACAGCATATTCACATCATTTATGCTGTGCATTATAATGATAAAGATATATTGATAATGGTACTGGATACAGCTGCTATTCAATTTCAGGGAAAATCATCAAGACATGATGTGTCTAACTGTCTATACTAGAGTTAGGCAACCCTGGTCCTGGAGTGCCAGTGACGTTTCTGGTTTTTGTTCCATCTGAGCTTGAGTACAAGACTTTGATGAATGATTAAAAGTCTGAGTGGTAAAATGCTTTCATTAAACATAATTAATTTTAATTAATCCAGTTATGTAGTTATATGTTTGAATGGAGCAAAAACCTGGACCATCTCTGGCACTCTAGGACCAGGGTTACCTACCCCTAGTCCATACAGTAGCTACATTTCATCTATGAGCCCCCAGACACTAAGCAAAATCATAGAAACATATTGATGAAAGCTTGTCAGCACATGAAATAAAAGATGGCTTGCTTATTGACAGCGATATTTTGAGACTATTCTCCTCTCTCCCCATTGTGCTGAAATTAATATCTACTCTCATCATTATTGCAAATTTATTTAGAAATGGATCTGGTGATTAGGACCAATGAAGATTCAATAAAGCCAAAAAACAGCAAAAATATTGTAGTTTTCAGACAAAACCAGTGCTAGAGACCAAGAAAAAAGAAGACAAGCTGGTCTGTTTTGCTGCAGAACGAAAGGTCATATTACATACGGCAGCCATATTGCTTCACATCAACTTTTATCACATTTGAATGAAACTCGATACAAAGTCATATTTCAGTCATATTTCTTCTCATTACCTTTTATTCTGTCTGTGCAAAACTCCGTTTGATTAATCAAAAAAGTTAGAATTAGCTGATTAGGTAACATATCGCTGTAATTAACAGTCGAACAAACTATGATATGACTTTTCAAATGACAACAGACGACACCAAGACAAGCGGGGGAGATTATGAGAAAGTGAATATTGTTTTATTAATAATTAGCTAGAGGATGTGCGTAAGATACATTTGAATATATACTTGCTTTTGCAGCATTACTAATCATACTAATGTGCTTATGTTTAAACCAAAGGAAGCACATGTGTATGATTGACGAGTTATATAAGGGTCAAATAAAGGTTAAGGTTATATAAGCTTGTTATTTGGTCTGTGCAAGGTCTTGCTGATATGTCAATCGATACAAGTATGTAGAAACAGCTGATTATGGTAAAGAAACTATAGGGGGTTATAAGAAAAGTGGGAACTTCGTCTGTCAGTCACATGCGGTGAAAGAGGAACTTGACCTCTCGAAACAAGATAATGTAATGGAAAAGAACTGACCCTGTGTGCTGGTGGAACAAGAACTGTATAAAAGGTCACCTCACTAAATGAGATGTTGAGACTCACTCCACATGCTGTGTGAAGCAGTTTCTCCTGCTTGATCTTGTATAATAAAGTATACTGATATACTACAGCCAGAGTCCTGTGTTATACGTTTTTCTCTCTCAATCTATTTGAGTTGAATGATTGTGTGGGGAATTTTGAAGTTTCCACAATATGTGGCTTTTGAATTTGTGAATATGTGTACATGTGTGTGTCTGTGTGTCCATGCGCATGTCTTTGAGTGAGACTGATTCCTCAGTAGTGGAGATTTTAGGGCTGAATATTTCAGTGCGATGCGAGGTCACAGAGAAAGAAATAAGCACAAACAAATGAAACGTGCCATTTTAGGATGATGTGTCTGGCATGAGAAACAGGGGCACAAGCAAAGAGCCCAGCCAGCCAGTAGTGCTCAGATGGACTGGACAATCGCTGGGTTTGTAAAGAATAATTAGGTGCAGCAGCACCATAAACATCCACTACCAAGGAAAAATGCTAACTAAGATTAAAACCCATTTTCTAGGACCTGCGCCCACTCAAAATCTCCCGATTATAAATGCAACACAGATTATTTGAGGCCAATAGGGTTTAACATATCTTGAGGTTTGGGTTGTGCATGCACACGTGGATCCACACATATTACCACTGTTTATTAATTTAATGTTTGGCTTGTAAATTGTGCTTTGCATCCTTGTTTATAACATTTTATGAACATCTTTATATAAATTGTTCCTGTACCAATAGCTCAGTGACTTTATGCATTTTGTTCTTTGTTCCTTTTAAAATTATGTGGGTTCATTGATGTAATCTTGTTGGGTAAGACAAAGCTCACCTGTAAATTTAATTCCAGTGAAAACACATAGGTATTCCTTTATCCGTAGTTCATATCCTAAGTGTGTGCTGACATAATCCACACACAGACTTAACTGACATCCTGTCGAATCACGCCTTAGTCATGTCTGAGGTTTCATAAATATGCGTATTTTTAATCAATATTGATGAAGGATTTTCAGTAAAATAGAATGAAAGATTAGCCAATGCAATTAAATGAAGTGTCAATTTAATTATCCTCTTCCAGACTTTTGTGAGTGTGCAAAATCTCAATCAAATTTCACAAGACAAATTATGGACTAAATCCAAATAATTAAAAGAAATCCTTCAATGAATTTTAATCACCTTGACCAAATACGCTAGTGAGAGCTTGACTGCTGCATGATGGACCGGTTTGAACCGGTTTCACCCATCTGTGTCATGCCAGCTTTTGTCAAATGGTCACCAGGCTGAAGCACATTTTAACGGCGCATAATGTCCTTCCTCTTTTCGGTCTGAAGACTGTCCTCAACATCTTTGCCTCCCTGACTGGCTGTGTCCTCATTGATGCACCAGAAACGTTGCTGCCAAGTCACTTTGAATGGAGCTGGCCGTTTGATGAGGTCAAACGTTTCTGTCCATTTTGTCCTGTTAAGCGACGCTTGACACAAATTGGGCCAGTGTTGTTTTGGGTGTGTACCTAGGTTTTTGAGAGTTTTAGTTTGTTCATATCTTTGGAATGTAGCTTCTACATACTCCTGATAGTTGTGACAGTTAGATAGTCTAACACATCTGATGAAAGTTTTTTAGTGAAGAATAATTTCTCTACAAAAAAATATAGAATGAAAGGAATACCTAAAAAGCATTTTACATAATAACAGTGTTCCTATCAGACCAAACCTGCTTAACAATGGGAATAATCTCCCCCTCTCTCTTTCCCTCCCTTCCCACACTCTTTTCTCTCTCTCTCTTCTATTCCCGCCTCTTTTTACTCTCTCTATCTCACTATATCTTTGCCATGACTCACCAGCAGGGGGCAGCATAGGCTTTTTCACAATGACGCAGATAACAATGTTCCAGGCACAAAACTGTGACGTCTACATTAACATTTACTTTCTTAACTAAACCATTTAATTTGCTTCAAATGAAAAAGTCGTATGGAATCAAACAGAATCAAATTTAACACATTCCCTTGTCTTGCTCTCTTCTTCAAGCGAGTTATCTTGTGACACAATTTGCTACGTGCAGCAAGCAAACTGAACAGGTGCTCTGCAAGAGAGCTTTGACGAGAAACCTACAAAAACAGAACTCAACCGCCCTCGCAACCAATATCGAAAGTGTCTTTTTTTTTCTTGCTCAAAGCTTGAATTTTGTACCCTTGGTGGAAGGGAGAATAAACGAGGGAGTGAGGGAATATAATTACTCCCTCCCCTTTCTTAAATTGGAACCAAATCCCACTTGGTGTGGCTGCCATATTTCATCCTGGCATTTTGGGGATTCCCCCCTAGAAGCAAGGGAAGGGAACGACAGGAAGAACGCATACATTTCTGATCCGAACGCAGCCCGGGACTTATTTGCTCACTATTATAAGCAAATGTAAAGGTCATTTTTAATGTCCTGTTTCTCTATACCTGTTTCACAGGCAAAATAACATTTTCAGAAAATATTCAATGAGATTGTGATGCATGTTTGTTGTTTTTGTGAAAGAAGGAACATCTGCTCTGGTATCACGCTTTCTCCAAACTAGCACTCAGTAAAATTGTGTTTCCATACTTCTGTGATAATAAACCTTTAGTTAATGAACAAAAGGAACAAGCTTTTTTTTGTTTATATAATACATGGCTTTCACACAGAAAAGAGGTCAAATATATTGAAGCGCTTGGATATCCTCGATGTTCTGTGTACCACGGCTGCCAAGTGCTTATTCCACATAGAACCAGGTCAATAAATTTAATTCTGTAAGACCTACCATAGCAGAGTGGTTGTATGGAAGGGCTGAACATGTCATAGATTCCATGAAGCCTTATGCCATTTATTCCAGGGGAAACTGCAGTTCAGTAAGAATAATGCAGAAACTCTCTAGTTTGTAAATAAAGCGTGAGCACGTGTGCTTGCCCATGGTTATGAGTGTGTGAGTGAATTATGTGTGGGCCCTGTGCTGGTTTGGCGACCTGTCCAACGTGTATTCCTGCCTCTCACCCAATGCTGGAATGCAGGGATAGGCTCCACTACGTTGACATAACTGAAAATACTGTGTATCTGGGTTGCCAAATATCATGAATGCAACACATTCCATTTTCCCATTGTTTTCGTCATTGTGTTTCGCATACCCCCCCCCCACACTATGGCCACCTATAGGCCACCTATAATGCCTATGCCTAGAGCTGGTATCCCACAATAGTGGCGTCTTAATCGCCATTATGTCTGTCTCGTATCTAAGGTTCTATCCTGTTTACCGGGCCAATATATCGTTTTTGGTCCATCCCAACCAAAAAATAAATGTAAATAAAATACTTAGAAAAATTAGATGCATTAGGTAGATTTGTGAAGTGCACAGACCTTATATTCCATGTGCAAAAAAAAAAAAAAAAAAAAAACAAAAAAAAAAAAAAAAAAATTGTACAAAAATTGTTTTACAAAAAAAAAAAAAAGTAAAAAAAAAAAAAAAAAAAAAAAAAATGTATGTATGTATGATGTGTATGTGTATGTATATGTACAGTCAGTAATACTTGTACTGCAAACACATGTTCATGAAATACATTTTCTGAAATAAAATATAATGTAACTGCATTTTATTCTGTGAAATATACGTGTCCATATGTTGGAAATGTAATTATTCTTGGCATGAGCTTTTTTTCTAATTCTTTTTCTGATTTTCTCTCTGATGATGATGATGATGAGAGTTAAAAAAAAAAAAAAAAAAAAACAACTCAACAACTCATTTTTTTTTTTCAGAAAGAAAAAAAAAAACATTTCATTCACAGATTAGATTACTGAATAAATTTGTTTGTTCTTTTTTTTTTTTTTTTTTTTTTTTTTTTACATTTTTTCGGGGACTAATGATGTTTTTTTTTGAGCTTCTGTTCTACCCCAGAAAAAATCCCAAGTAAGAAAACATGTGTGAATGCCAGTATGTTAATAAAAACATTTCAAAGAAAGTCTTTCAATCAAATTTGTTTGTAGAATGGTTGGTGAATGAGCCCCTAAATATACAGTGAAATGAAAGGTAAATAATACATTGTTGAGTGTTTACTGCTGATGCTTGGGAATGCTACACTTTGTGCCAATGTGACATTCGTGAAGCAAAATGGACCTTTTATTTAGATTGTTATTTCTTAGGGGGTTGTCTCAAATTGATTTTGTAGAGGCACTATGCTTTTCAATGGCTTCCTAATCTTCCAGTCTACACTTGAGAAATCTGTCTTATCTTGTACCTGCAGTCCTCAAGGTTGTAGAGTGGAAACATTGGATTAGAGAGAGGGGATATTTTTGGTGGGGTGTAGGTCATTGCAATTGCACTTGTGTCAAGTTTGGGCTACCGCTTTTTCTTTCTAAATTAAGTGTTTTGATTGGATTTCAATATACAGAGGGTGGACAAAATATCGAAAACACAGCTGAAAAATGCTTTGAAGCATCTAAACTCCAATTACAAAAGCATCTACACAGGTGATTCCTATTAATTTGAATGCTAATTAGCAGCATGTGTCTGCTTAAAAGAGGTCTAACCAGCAGCACTTTGCTAGGTAAGTCTCTAAAGCAAGATGAGGATACAAACACAGGGTGAGTTCCATAGGGACCAAATAGTTGGTGCCCGAATTGCAGGTGTGTCGGTCACAAAAACGGCAAAATTATTTAAGGTGGCAAGGGGAACAGCGTCAAAACACCAAAAAACTGCATCAGCAAAAAAAACTGTGGCCGCAAGTCAAAACTCTCCGACAGGGACAGACGGACACTTGGTAGAATAGTTGTTAATAACTACAGCTCTAAAAATCAGCACAGAATTGAATCAATCCATATCTGAACCAGTCTCAACAAAAACAGTACGTTGTGAACAAAGCTGGTCTTTATGGCAGGGCCGCTATTTGGAAACCATTTGTATCCAAGGCTAATGCACAAACACGCAGAACATGATGTAAGTAACACAAAACCTGGACCCCTGAGCAATGGAGAAAAGTGATATGGTCTGATGAGTCATCTTTTACTCTTTTTAATACATCTGGGTGGATTTATGTTAAGAGAAAGCCTAAGGAGGCATTCAATCCACAATGCCTGTTGCCAACTGTTAAGTATGGTTGTGGTTCTGTAATGGTATGGGCAGCCATTTCATGGGACTCATTGGGTCAAATGATTGCTCTCCATGGACGTGTAACAGGCAAACAATATGAAACCATTTTCCAAAACCAGGTGCACCCTATGGTGCAAACACTGTTTCCTCATGATGTCTCTATATTATGCTGTCCAACATGATAACGCCCCCATTCACACAAATGCCTTCCATGGCCTGCACAATCACCAGATCTAAACATAATTGAACCTTTATGGGAGGTTCTGGAGAGCAGAGCGCAAACTAGATTTCCACCTCCTTTATCCCTCAAAAAACTGGAAAGTGAATAATGCATGCGAATCACCACCCCAAACAATGCGTGTGTGTGTGTGTGTGTGTGTGTACACATAGGCTAGTGTACAGATACTGTATGTATACTCACACATACATATATTTTTTTGTTCTTTTTGGGTACCTTATTTTATATATTTGGATGCTTTAATTTTTTTAGTCTCCATTGAACTTCTAGAGGGAGGCTGTGTGGGTGCAAATTAGATTTCTCAGCTGAACGCTTAGGTACTCATCTTCATGGCAGAGAGTACGTACTTCCAAGGGCTGTTCGCAACGAGAGAAAAATCGAAAAGTAAGCAGAGGTGCATGTTACGTCTTTTAAAAAAAACTTTAAAATGGGTTTTGTTTTGTGGAGAACTTGTGTCATTCTCAGCTGGAAAACTTCGTTGCTGTTCTCAATTCGGGGAGGTCGGTTAGTGATGCCGACGCTTCTCAGTCAAAACCGCCGGTTGCCTACGTTCTCAACATCTAATACTCCGTAGAATCCCTATCATTCTTTGTTGTGATCGTAGCTACATTACTAAAAGAACATGTGTTCTGTGGTAAGACTCATTGCAATGGCGGAGCCATTTGTATGCAAATCGCCATTGTGTAGATTTGAAATAGCCAAACGCGCTTTTATTTAGAAATTGTTTCTCTACAGTTAATCCTGAGAGTTGCAGGGAAACTGATGGGAGTTTTTACAGGACTCGGCTTTCTATGTACCTTTGGGAGGAAGCTCTTCTTTTTACATAGTGTTGCCTTTTGATAGAAATGAAGATAATAGTAAAGTTTAGGGTGAGACTTAAATAGCTTTGAAACTAAAGATTAGGTAAGTTAGTTTGAGCTTCTTCTAGTTTTGTTACCACTGTTGCTGCCGAGTTCCTGCAAATTAAGCAAAGTTAGACCTTTTGCTACCGCTTGGTAATTGTAACGCAGGTAGATTCTGGATTGTAACAGTGCATAAACCCTCAAGCGTTTTCCGTCTCGAGATAAGTGACACTTTCACTCCTGCGCACAGCTGGACAGCACTCGTGGGCCTTACGTCATTGTTCAGTCGCGTGTGTCTGGAACTGCGTGTTAATTCAGCACCGCTTAGGCGAGGAGAGCTCCACTCCTGGTAGTCATGGTAGCATTTCAGCATTTCTTGGAGGGCTGATGTCACTTATTGCTGGCTACTGTAGTATCAGGGAAACACTTTATATAGCAAAGTCCACTGCCTGGCGAAAAAAAAGTCACACACTCTAATATTTCGTTGGACCGCCTTTAGCTTTGATTACGGCGCGCATTCGTCCTGGCATTGTTTCGGCAACCTTATGCAACGTCACAACATTTATTTCCGTCCAGAGTTGCATTCATTTTGGGCCGAGATCTTGTATTGACGACGGGAGAGTCGAACCACCCAGTAAAGTCTTCCCCAGCACATCCCAAAGACTTTCAATGGGGTTAAGGTCAGGACTCATGTGCCAAATTAATGTGTGAAAATGATTCCTTATGCTCCCTGAACCACTCTTTCACAATTTGAGCCCGATGACTCTTGGCATTGTCGTCCTGGAATAATCTGGTCATTCAGTACATTCAGGTACTCAACGGACTTAATTTATTGCTGCATAACGTTGCTGAGCCTAGACCTGACCAATTGAAGCAACCCCAGATCATAATACTGCCTCAAGAGGCTTGTAGCCTACAGTGGGCACTATGCATGACGGGTGCAACGGCGACTTTTTTTTGGCCAGGCAGTATATATCCATAAGTTTTCTTGCTACCTTTTTACGCATCTGTGCTCTGGCGGAAATTAAAAGCATTTCACGTTCGGCCATCCAGCCTGCGCTCCCAAACCGCAGCCCTATAAGACTGTGGTCCTGAATAAACGCGCAGGAGTGAGACTCGAGGCGCGCGTGCAGGAGTGAGACTCGAGGCGCGCGTCCTCTCTGCTGCTGCATTTTTTTGCACTGATGCCGAGAGACGTTTGTGCAGACCTTGTGCTTCCTTCTCAAATAGGGCAAGGAATGTTCTGGACCCCTGACGTGGAACGGGAAGTGTCAGTCTCAATGTTGCTCAATGAGGAGTGCACTGTTTACGACGTACCAGTTTAATTGCTTGCTGTAAACCGGGTGACAGCATTGCATAGTGCCGGGAACCCCAACGCTGGTCTGGGAGAGCCACAACTGGGAGAGCCATCTACTGTTTTTTTCGAAGCAGTTACTTGACCCGTTAAAGTATGTGATTGACCTTAACTCACCTGGCTTTTTGGTGTGAACTCGTTGCAGCTTAAGTTCGAAAAAAAATCCTTCAGAAATTCTCATTTCAATGATCTCGTTGGATGACACATTATAGCGGCTGAGAACAGTTTTTTTGTTATTCACAAAGTAACATTAAACTAGTCACCTGCGCTACATGAGACGAAAACTTGGAATACTACCACACACATGCAGACATATACTATATCATCTCGATGTTGCAGAGCTATTCAATGACTATCGTAGCGTCTACCGAAGCGCGTCATGGAATATAGGTATCTACCTAATATAGTGGCCTGCACTCACCGGACTTTAATTTAAAAAAACATTCGACAGCATCGCAACGCGATTGGATGACTAATACGCAGGTAAACCGCAAGTAGGTTAATTGCTTAAAGCTTCAAGTTAGAAGCGAATGGGCAAACCGATTAC
This sequence comes from Ilyophis sp. 1 JC-2022, assembly GCA_022702515.1. Lineage (NCBI taxonomy): Eukaryota > Metazoa > Chordata > Actinopteri > Anguilliformes > Synaphobranchidae > Ilyophis > Ilyophis sp. 1 JC-2022. Next base: position 10,252,671 of record CM040400.1, on the reverse strand, counting down.
CGATGTGTGTGTGGGTTGGGGTGGAGGTGGGGGAGTGAGGGTTAGAGAGAGAGAGAGAGAGAGAGAGAGAGAGAGAGAGAGAGAGAGAGTTTGACAGTAACTACATCCTCTATCTCTAAGCAAATGTTGATATTCTGTTCCTTTCCTTCAGAGTCCAATCTGCACACCACGACGATTCAGCGGATTCTTTTTGACTGAAGGTGAAAAGATGCAGCGTCGAAAGTTCTGGGGATTTTCTTACCTTGGATTCTATCTGTGGACGTCATTCCTCTTCAAAGGTGGGCTATGACTTAACTTTTGTCTCGCTAAATCAACCTATGTAACGACAGTCTACGACGCGACCTTATTGATTCTACATACCTGACTTAGGATGTCCACTGGTCGTCGACCTTTCGTTTCTTTTAAACATCAGTAAAATGTTATGTAAAATGTTTGACAATGATCTCACCGCATATAAATCACTGCGCTTTAACTGTGCTGGACTTGACAGAACATGATTCATTACATTTTACTATAACACACTAATAATAATAATAATAATAATAATAATAATAATAATAGCTATTATTATTATTATTATTATTATTATTATTATCATCATAATCATCACTTGATACTTGCTAATATGCTTCGAAGTTTGAACCATAAGAAAAATCCTTAAGTTATTCAACATAACTTAAAAAATACTTCTCTAAGCTACTATCTGAGCTGCGGTAACAAATTGACTAGTGTGTTATGGAAAATATTAAACTTTTGTTAAATGGCTTTTTATAAATATGGAGTAGCCTATACTCAAGCTTAATACTCGTTTTTTAACTATATAATTTCATGTCAGCCTTGGGCATGACGTTCATATCACTTTGCATTGCTTACGGTGTATTACATTTTGAGATTTCATTAATTTCCATAACGGCTATTGTATGTTACCAACTGTACACTTAGGAAGATTTCTGTTATATAGCAGGGCACTAGTATACCTTGTCATTATATATTTTAAAGGGGAAAAGGGTATTAACTTACTTTGTTTCTAAAGGCTTGTTTCTTCATTTAGCCAATATAAAACTGACTGCAGTAATGAGAAAGAGAGAGAGAGAGAGAGAGAAAGAGAGAGAGAGAGAGAGAGAGAGAGAGAGAGAGAGAGAGATAGAGAGAGAGAGCGCGCAGGGGAAATAGCAGTGTTGGTACAGCGTGTATTCCGTGGGAATCTCCTTTCAGCGCACCGACCTTTTAATACCAAATCAACATCTGGTCTAGCCATCACGAACCCAGAGACTGAGCCCAGTACATGCCTCATAAAAATATAGAGCAATAGCCTACCTTCTGCACTATAATCTGTGTAATAGTTCCAAGCAACCGTGACAATACGGAGGGAGTGGGTTTTAGCGGATTGTGCACCGTGCGCTGTGGTCAATCGGTGTCGGAAGCTCATACACTCAAATCTCCCCCACCCTCCTTTTTTATACATGCTATTTTTGTTGTGGGTTAATGTATATTCATTGGCAATTAATGCATTTATTCAAAATGTTTTCTGTCTTTGACATGCAGTATTTAAAAAGGTATATCTTTCCGGTCTGTCTGCATGCTCTCTACGTACCTGCCTGCTTGCATCTAGTCTACATGTATAGCTACCTCTCAATGCATACGTGATATTGATCTGTCAGCCGGTATATGAACTGTAATCAGCAGCTCAAATGTTTTTTTTCTCCTTCAAATGGAAAATGGTTAAGAAACTTTCACATGAAAGTGCAACTAAACTGAAAAAAATATAAAGAAAAAATGAAACGTAAAATAGTGCATTTTGGGGGCATTGAACAGAGTTTAATGCCCTCTATCTGAAAAACACCTGCTCTGCTCTGAAGTTTTGACCTGGAAATAAATCAATATTTAATCTGCTTCTTTTGTTATTTATTTATTTATTTATTTAATTTAACCTTCTTTAGTTTTAGAGTGTGATGTGAATCAATACTTGAGAATGTCCTTCGGCTTCTCGTCTCCTCTGTACATTTCTGGTGCAGGATTTTGGCTTTTTACTTGCTGTTCAAGGTCAACATGATGACCTAGCAGAATGCATTGACGTCTCAATTGACAGACACAGTTGCTTGTGGCAAAATATGATCATTTCCAATTTCCCTATTCATTTTAATGCCCTAATAATTTAATATGTTAGTTTAATTTAAAAAAATCCTTGTGGGGACTGAAAATTGGCTTTAGTAATTGAACGACGATCACAATGCATTGCATTTCTATAGTAACTCATCTCATGAATGGTTTAAGGCCAGTTGTCTTGGCTGGGCAGCATGCTCTCCATAAGGAAATAACAGGAGTCTCGATGATCTGAAATGAGCAGCACAGTTGTGGAAGAATAGTCAGAATACATCAATATTCTGGACGTAACCCTCCGTTGTGATTGGGCTGTCAAATAAAAGTTTTTGTGTGCTTAGGCCTTGGACTTATTTATCAATCTCCGATTGCATAATCTAATTAAGCTCTTTTGCATACACATGCAGTTACAAGAATTTGGCAAGGGCCAAATATAAAGACCATGGCATGCAGAGCAACTTGCAAATCAATACTTGATTAAAGGCTTTGCTGAACAGTAGAATGACATTGCAATGCATTGCACAATGTTTATATCGTCTTGTATATCCTCAAAAAACAAATTTCATATAAGATTACATCTATGGTTCACAATGTTGGGTTAATATAGCCTAATTCTGTGGCTTTAGATGGAATTTTGAAGCTAAAATGGCATCAAGGATATATTTGAAAGCCATTCTTACTCCCATAAATGATTGGTGAAATGAAATTACATAAATCAGTCACCTCGTTTATGATTGATTTAATAAACACAAATTAATCATTCAGCAATAACAGGGTGATGCATTATTCTGTAGTTATGTTGGGAAGTTATTTTATGAGTGTTATCCATTCGCTTATTTCTATAAGCGTATACTTGCATCTGTGGATCTTCACCCAGATTTTGAGAATAACTACTGTATTTCTAACTGTCAAACTGTCTCTCTCTCTCTCTCTCTCTCTCTCTCTCTCTCTCTCTCTCTCTCTCTCTCTCTCTCTCTCTCTCTCAATTGGACACGCAGTCTAGACTTCTTTAGACTTCACAGTCTAGATTTTTTAAGGTGTGGAAGGCAAAACTGTTCAATGAGAACCAAAGGGATAAAACATGTAAATGAAGGTCAAAGGGCATTGCAGTTAGATTGAACAGGTTCCCCGATGAAAGGCCTCAGGCAGTGGCGAGTCTTTATCTAACCTCTATTGACCTTGGTCGAACAGTAGTTCAGTTGGAACCTGAACACTTTCAGCAATGCTGTACAGCAACACTGCACCAGCCAGGCACCCATTAAACAAACCAGCATGCAATCTCCGAGCATTAGAGAGGAGAGACAGGGATTAGGCCCCCCTTTGACTTGTGGATGGATAGAGGGTATCAGCCTGCTGTTCACTTTTGTCACACAGAGAGTTCTAGCAAAGATACTGCAGGCACAACAAGCAGCAGAAGCTAAGATGTTGCGTTCATTTCTCACAAACTCATTTCCTGCTACCACTGAGCTCGGGAAGTCCTGGGGTTGTAAATAGGGACGGAACTCCTTTGCCAGACGGCAAATTAATGAGTGTGTATGTGTGTGTGTGTGTGTGGGTGGGTGGGTGCATGTTGGTGTGTGAGTGGGTGTGTGTGTGTGTGTGTGTGTGGGTGCATGTGTGTGTGTGTGTGTGTGTGTGTGCATGTGTGTGTGTGTGTGTGTGTGTGTGTGTGTGGGTGTGTGTGTGTGTGTGTGTGTGTGTGTGTGTGTGTGTGTGTGTAGTCATATATTGCGCATAAACTCTGGTTTCTTGCAGATCCCTCCTGTTTTTAAAGATGGACAGTAAACCTGTGCTTGGTTTCCCCTGAATCAGTTCGCTTTTTTGTGACATGTTATTTTCAGGTTATTTTATGATTTTCTTTTACTGTGGGGTTTGTACTGGGCTCTGCCCCTACGCTGAGGCACACAGGAGAAGCTTCTCAGACACTAGGGAAATTGAGTTGTGGGCTATCAAAGCTGAAAAGCATTGGTGTGTGTGTGTGTGTGTGTGTGTGTGTGCCTGCCTGTGTGCGTGTGTGTATGTGTGTGGAATACTGAATGTGTTTATTCAAGGTTGTATTTATATATTTATGCATAATTATTTTTGACACTTTTTTCTGTGTCAGTCTCTCTGATATTAATGGGCAGAGCAGAAGCTTCCCCTTTGGCACTGGGAATGTCTTCATTATCTGTTCTGTCCACCTGTTTTATTTTTCTTTGTGTCCCATAGCTGCTGTCTTCACTGCTCATAACTGTCCTACGTCCCCTCCTCTTTCTTTCTCTCTTGCTCTCTCTCTCTCTCTCTCTTTCTCTCTCTCCCCCCCTCTCTTTCTCTCTCCCCCTCTCTCTCTCTCTCTCTCTTTCTCTCTATCTATCTATATATATTCAATTCAATTCAATTCAATAATGCTTTATTGGCATGATTGTATATGAACAATATTGCCAAAGCAATTAACAATAAAACAATTAACAATACCACATAAGTTGCAGCCAATGCCACACATTTGGTTTTCTCCCCGAGTATGTAGGGGAGCTTTTCAAGATTATTAGAAATTGGGAATTTGGGTAACATTGTTCCAATTTTTGAATAAAATCGATATATATATCTCTCTCTCTTTCACTCTCTCTCTCTCTCTCTCTCTCTCTCTCTCTCCCCCCTTTCTTCTTTGATTGCATTGTAAATTCAGCTCAGGTTCCTCCCCAGCCTGTCCCATCTCTAGTGGTCAGAATGGTGCAAAGTAGAGCTAAGTTACCTGTGTCGGAGCCACTGTGAACTCAAATGCACCTGGTGACATTACAATGGAAAAAATGTCATGAGAAACCTCATGTAATATATATAAAATCAGGGCCTGTAGCTGGGCAGTGTTACACTTCTTGATTCAATGCTTAGGCTGGCATTGTGTAAGGCATTGTGTTGGTTTGGATGGGGCAGCAGGTCATGGCATTGCTGTGAAAGGAATAATTCACTCTAAAACTGAGTGTTTTTCAGTCACTTTCGTACCTTGAGAAATGTCTTCTGACACAAAAATAACTCTTCACGTCATATTTTTTTCACATTTTATTAGTCCATCAAAAAAAAGTAAAAAGAAGGCCTCATTTCCTAAAAGAGTATGGATATATATGGCTGTAGAGTATATGGATAAAGAATATATATGGCTGTAGAGTCTATGGATATATATGGCTGCTATACATTTAACAGTGTTACAGTGTTGTTGTTTTTATTTCTTAATTTTTTACTCATGGTAAGGTGTAAAAATATTGCATTATTGTGACTTTTTCAAGCCCCACTATTGCCTTTAAATGAAATATCTTCAATATACCAAATATGATACAAATTAACGCCATCATGAAAATTAGAAATTTGGAGGTTGCATGTATGGTGGTAAAACCAAAAAAAAAGAAAGATAACATAATGTCTTAAATTATATTTCACAAGATGTCCACAACCTGTCTGGAACATTGTAAAAAGTTGCCATAATATTTCACGGGTGGGAATAAGCTGCATTGTTAAGAGAAGCCTTTTCCACATAACCGATTCAGGAGCTTGTGCAGTGTTAAAAAAGACAAACACAGAGGCTTACTGTGAGCGCCCCAGCGTCTGTGTGAAACCAGTGCTCGCGGCAGTCCTCCAGTAAATTGTGCCTTGATCAGTTATAGAGCAAAGGCCTGGTCGGCACAACAGGACGGTGGTAATGAGAACACACACAGTGCAGGCAGAGGGTACGTCAGCTGGAGCAACAGCGGGACAGCAGGACATTACACCGTCAATCACCGGGTTGTTTTTGTTGTTGCTGCATTTCACTTTTTAATCCTATTTTAGTTGTTTTCGAAAGCGACAAGCACTCGTTTTTCTAATCTGCAGACCGCTGAAAATAATGTCCCCGCGTTTGCGCCGTTTATGACCCTGTTCTTCGCGACGACTTTGATTTCGGTGTTTCGTGAATGGTGATTACAAATGTGACCATTTCTCCATTCCGTCTGCGCGATGGCGTTCTGTGGCGCCGTGATGGATGCCGCCAGCTGTTCCCGGTGGTCTGTTCCAGTTGCAGCTATATATTTATGGGGAGTTTTTTTGTTGCCCCCCCCCCCCCCCCCCATTGCCCCCCATTGCCCCCCCTTTCATTACATGCACAATTAATAACACAACCAGTGATTGGTGCAAAACAAATACTATGACTAATTAGCCGTGTTATCGGTTTGGCACGTGCTTCAAGGTATTGCACATGTTAAAGGTCTTAGTCAGGCCCTCGTGTTTTACAGGTGTCCTGTGTGTGAAAACTGTTAAGGTTCCGGATCAGAACTGGACTCAAATGCACGAGTCAGAGACAGAACTCACAATATGCTCACAGGCAGCGTTTATTTGTACAATCAAGCTCTCAAAGGAGAGAGAGGGGCAGGGACTGAATTCTGGGTAGGGCAGAGCAGGAGAGGGAAGCAGGCAAGGTGCTGGATGGTGACTGAATCCTGGGTTGGGCAAAGCAGGGGCAGAGCGGATGCGGGATGAAGCAGGCAGGAAACTGCAGGCTGGCGGGTACAACTAGAGAAGCAGGACAAGCGTTAATATCAACAAGACAAGACTTAGACCGAGTTTGAGACTAGACATGAACGAGGTAAACGATGAACAAGACTTAACAAACTGGCAACAAGACAAAGAACAACGGGAGAATATATAGTGTGGTAAATGAGATAATGAGTGATTCCAGCGTGAGAATGTATGCGAGCGTGATTGAGCGGTAACAAGGGCATGAGAGATGCTGGGCTGGGGAATTAGAGAGGGTGAAATGGGCAAACAAGAAGGAAAACCACGTCAAACCTGCACAACACAGAAGACAGACAGGGAAACGTAAAAACATGACACGAGACGTGAGGAAAAGGGGAAAACACAGAGCACAAACAGGGAAGGGAACTGAGAGGGAATGTAGAGCATAACAAAAACGGTTGATAACTGTACAGTTGCTCTCACATCATTTTGCCTAATCCTACATCACAGGCATTTAGCAGACGCTCTTATCCAGAGCGACTTACACATTTTTATTTTTATTTTTACATACTATCTATTTTATACAGCTGGATACATACTGAAGAAATTCAGCAATTCAAGTACCTTGCTCAGGGATACAACTACAGTATCCTACCTGAGAATCCAACCTGCAACTTTTGGGTTACAAACCCAGTTCCCTACCCATTATACTGCACAAATAATCGACTCAATACACATCATTGCTTTACTTTCTGCAGTTTAATCACACAATGAAAATAATTTTTTCACACATGCAAACAAATGTAGAGGGCATGTGCAATTACACACACACACACACACACACACACACACACACACACACACACACACACACACACGCACACGCCATCATCATCTGGTCCACCTGGGGGGTCCTTTCTGTGGGTCTTGATATAGCTGAAGAGGCCAATGTGTGGTGATGGAAGGTGGTGGTGGGAATTCTAGTTTTATTTTAGGTAGGTTGTTTTTAAACCTGCTCATGAATTTGGGTTAATAATTGTACAGAAAAGTATTATCCCTTTCAGGGTGACACAGACCTGTTCAATAAGTGTAAACTGTGAGCAGGACTCTGATGTCGTAAGGTCACGTGTAACGGCGCTCGCTGGTTCCCTCATGTGTCTTAGACTGATTACAGCATAAACCACACTCTATGGTTGCTTTTTTTACACTTTGTGCATCAGCATTGCGTGTGGCAGCTGTCCTTCAGACAAGTAATTCAAAAGGCTAAAGAACTTGAATTGCGACCACTAAGCCAGAGATTTCCAGTCCAGAGTTAATGCAAATGTACATATCCTAATGCTCTCTATAGAGCCGCTAAGCAGGATATTATGCAATGACTATTTACACCAGTGGTCCCCAACCCCGTTCCTGGAGATCTACTGTCCTGTAGGTTTCCACTCCAATTCTAACCAAGCACACCTCATTCAACATCTGGAGATATCCTTGAGCTGCCAATTAGTATAATAATATCCTGCTTAGTGCAAATTAAGGTCGAAATGAAAAAAACCATACGTAGTAGAATCTCCAACACAGGGTTTGGACTGTGCACCACACAGTAATTTAATAATATCCTGCTTAGTGGCTGTGTATGCTGGTTTTCATTCCAGCCACAATTGCTATCCCAAAATTTGAACAAGCTGTTAATATTTCTTAATTCGGTGCTTTTCATGTTTAGAGAAATTAGTAAATAATCTTTCTAAACGGGAAAAGCACCTAATTAAGAAAAATTAACAGCTTGTTAAAATTCTGGGATTGCAATGGTGGTTGTAATGAAAACCAGCGTACACAGGAGGTCCCTAGGGCAGACACTGAGAACCTCTGTATTATAATCTGCACAACATGGCCTGTAGGCTAAGTGGTATGACAGGGGTGGCCAATTCCAGGCCTCGCGGGCCGGTGTGTATGCAGGTTTTTGCTGCCGCCAGTTAACAATTATTGAATTAGCCCAATCGTTTACACGATCTGATATTTTAATCTACATATCCGCGATATGAAAAGCAGCTGATGAATGTTCTTGTGCCGGTATGCGTCAATGCGTGTATTGTAGCATTTTATCGTTCTGTAATTTACAAGTGAATCGGTGATTGTGTGTATGACTAATTAGCTGATTGAACCGTGGTAACTGGTGGCAGTAAAAACCTGCATACACACCGGCCCGCGAGGCCTGGAATTGGCCACCCCTGTGGTATGAACACCAGTAATTTTTCACCAAGGCTGCCATCAGACTGCAGATAAAAGTGGCCCAATTTAAATTTTTTTCTTCATATGTGACACAGTTGGGATGTTTTTAGAACAGCAAAAATCCATACGGATTTCAGATTTTCAGAGATCATTGATAACATTAGCTGTGATCACAGATGACAGCTGCGATCACAGATAACAATCGCTGAAATCACAGATAACATTAGCTGAACTTGAACTGAATTGTACTTACTTACTTACTTACGCCTACTACCCCTTCTGGGGCATAGGCCGTCAACAAGCGATCTCCAAGCATCTCTGTCTTGAGCTGTTCTCTCCAGTTGGTTCCATGTCATCTTCATGGTCTTGGTGTCTGCCTCCAGGTCTCTGCGCCAGGTGTTTCTTGGGCGACCCCTTTTTCGCTTGCCCTGCGGGTTCCATGTTAGGGCTTGTCTAATGATGGTACTTGCGGGCTTTCGCAGGGTGTGGCCTATCCAGCGCCATCGGCGTTTCTTTATTTCCTCTTCTGCGGGCAGCTGGTTTGTTCTCTGCCAGAGATCGCTGTTGCTGATGGTGTCTGGCCATCGGATGTGGAGGATCTTTCGCAGGCAGCTGTTAATGAAGACTTGCACTTTTTTGATGGTAGCAGCTGTAGTTCTCCACGTCTCTGCTCCGTATAGGAGGACTGCCTTGACGTTGGTGTTAAAGAATCTGACTTTGGTGTTGGAGGTCAGTTCTTTTGAGCTCCAGATGTTCCGTAATTGCATGAATGCTGTACGTGCTTTCCTGATTCGTGCTCTAACGTCAGCGTCTGTGCCACCCTGCTTGTCTATAACACTGCCAAGGTAGGTAAAGGCTTCCACTTCTTCCAATGCCTCGCCATCCAGCGTGATTGCGTTGGTATTTGCTGCGTTGGTCTGAATTGTGCTTGAACATATTGTCTTGGATTTTGGTTGAAGAAGGTAACAGTTGATGAGGGCAAAGTTTGGATGATCAAAATAACTAGTTTCAAAATTCGACTTTTTTTAAATGTAATTCTAAATACGGAAAAAAAAAAAATTCTGATAAAAGTATTTTCTGTTGCGTCTCCACCTGGACTCCCATCGTTGAAGCCACCATTCAAAATTGACTCCAATTATCCTCTTTGCATGGCCACTAGGGGCATCAATGTCAAACTATTTACACTGAAAGCAAAAACTTTGGCTCTAGCATAGACTTTGTTACTATTTTTACTGCCCTGGGGGGTATTTCACAAAGCGGGATTAAGGAATTAGCGGGCTAACTTTTGTAAATATTTAGAATTTGATGACATCTGATTGGATGAGAGCCTGTGATGTTCTCTGAGCTGTCCAATGAAGATGGCAATGGTGGACATGGCTTGTCAAAAAACATGGGGTTCTCCTCTCCTTTTGGGATCCAACCCAAGTCTGATAGAATTCATAGTGAAAAGTGATCTCAAAAGTTTTTCCAGTAGAAGAAAAGTGATAGGAACTATTGACCAGAGGCATAACTCTAAAAACTCACTGACTGCAGTTAGATGCATGAACTGGCTTAACTGTTGTTTGCCTTTGGAGATGGGAGAAGGCTCACGGTCTAATGGCAATTGTTTACAGAACCTACCGATTATCACCTAATTATCACTGGTGCAGCTCAATCCAGTTCAGCAGAATCACACTGCAGACAAACTTTGCAGTCAAAGCCTTTATTACTAAGGTCAGCCTTTTCCAGGATTAAATACTGCCGTAGTTGTATCTGGACCAGACTATTGAGCCCCCTCAGATGTACCAGTTTGGGGGAGACGTAGGAATAGAGGTGCAGACGGGGAGGAAGTGGGAAGCCAAAATCTGTAAACATGAGAAAATATAAGTCATAGAGACAAAATGTGATCTAACGTTCCTGTAATTGGCTGGAAATCTATTATTGCAATCACACAATGAGCTACAACTCAGTTTGACTGCACGACATTTTCACAGCCAAGTGATGGGAATGAGAACCCTGGGATTTGAAAGGTTTTTTTTGTTAGTCATTCAGCTCTGACTGAGTGAGCAATGAGATTGGGTCTCACATCTTACAAGGAATCTCCTGAAGCCTACCGACAGTCATCCATCATATTAAATTTTGGCAAGTGCCTTGTTTACAATGCGGGGCTTTGCAGATAGGAGGCCAGAGCAGGGCTGATATTCACCCAAAGACTTCTTCACTGCCCTCACATAATGAATTGTGCTGCTGTGAGTCCATTAACTGATAAAGCAACAACGCATTTTTGATTAGACTGTAACGCTTCATATTCACACAAGCAGTGGAAAGGTAGAGCTCATTCTGATAAGCCAACCTATCTGCCTGCATTTTAATTGCAGTGTTTACAAATGCAGATTGCAGCTTGAAGCTGTGGTTAAAGAATCTGATTGAAACCCAGATGGGACACTGCTGTTTCTTTCGGCAAGTCACTTAACCTGAATTTCTTCAGCAAAAAAACATACACATCTGTATAAATGGAACAGAGTGGAAGCCATTTTATGACCCCAGATAAGGACAAAACACGGCTTTATACAGTGTTTTCCAAAATAACCTTTTTGTGAATGTAAGCTTTACTGAAACGTCTGTTTGAGGCCATTTTAATTACTGTCAGTTCTTTGTCCTGTGAGCATTATCACAGCACTGAAGGCCCCCAGGGAGCTTTACACATATACACTTTTAAAATGCCTGGAAATTCAAGGCCAATCATGCCAATAAAATGGCACGGTTCAACACTGATTAAAGGGATAATTCATTTTCTGCGTTTTTAAAAATGTTATTTTACGTTTAGTGTATATGTTCAGTTAGCTAAAAAAATATATTTTTTTGTGTGTGTAGAAGTATATTTGAGATATTTAGAGATGTGTATGACATCCTGCCGGTTTTGCAATGACATGGCATATGCCATTCAGGGATTTGTGGTGTAAAGCAAGGAGATGCACTTCAAGTAACTTCAAAGGAGCTTCTAAAGTGGTGTTATACCTCCAGGGGCTGTACGTAGGTAAAGGTCATGATTATTGAAAAAGCCAAAACAAAAACAAATTAACTAGAAAGAACTACTTCTGATTTAAAGTATTTAATGATCTTCTGTTGATTTGGTGTTTAAAACCCATCATTAACTGGAAATTAAATTGACTTGTTAATTCAAATTAATTGGTTTCTCATACTGTTGAATATAAATGAGTTTAAAGACCATGTTTCATAAGTCTGAGTAGAGCTTAATATTTCCAGATGAAAGAAAGGCATGTTCTGTTCTTTTAATCATAAATTAGGTTTATGTCAGGATTGTCTCTCATAATTCATATTCTCAGAAATCAGAAGAAAGTACAGGGATAAAGAGGCGGCAGTAAAAATGTTTTTATCGCCCGAGCGTAAAAATCCCCACGGCGAATTAGGGAGTGATTAGGGATTCATATTGTCTGCTCTTTCTGCCTGCTTGCTATTGGGGTCGTGCTACCGGTGCTCCGGGTGAACGGTGACTTACACCGCATCCCCCGAGACATTTAACGAGTCTATTTTTCACCCGGGATCGGATGTCTCTTTAATTCAAGCTTATCGCACTCCGGGCTAATTCAAATTTAACGGCGTGTTGCTTTTTTTTTTTGTCCTAAGTTACACAACTTAATTTCTTCTTCCCTTTCATTTCGAAACGGTTCACAGGGCTCATTGATAACAGCCGAGCTGTGGAGCGGAGCTCTTAGCGTATCGGAGCTTTGCTGCGGATAACACTTGTGTAAAGTATATTAAGGACATTTCCTCACCGTCTCTGGGCCGCAGCGCGACTGCAGGGGAATGTGACAGCGACCGAAGTGGTGAGCGGTTGAGTAGGAGACGCTGAGGTTCAGCATAGAGGCTTTGGGAAACGACCCCGCTGACGTGACCTCTGTCGCGTGTGCAATGATCCCAGCGAGTGCGTGAGAGCCCCGTCACAGCTTCGCATGAATCATTCCATTTTTGTGTCATCGCCATCTGTGATGTCATTTCCTGTCTCCCATGGCACTCTCCAGAATCTTCATGCCCCTCCCTGCCCTGACCCGCCCTACCACAGAGTGCTATGGGAATGTGCCGTATGCGCCCATTTTAACTGTAACTGTAATACATACATTTAAGTATAAACAGACCAAAGTAATGGATAGAACCTGGATGTTTGGAAATGTATTTTTCCACGATCAGAAAATGCACTTACCTTTCAACCTGACCACTATTTTTCGACTGTGAGCCCATTTTTATGCTGGTAAAAACGGGCTCACCAGCAGAATTGTGGGTCGCACAAGTAGACAACCTGATTTTGCGTGCTTGTTTATTTGATTTCTTGGAAATAAGGTAAATCCAACAGACCCCACAAAGCCATTTTAAATAAGCAAACAATTACTGTCTAGACTAGAATGCCAAATGGCAGAAAACAACACTACATTTGCCAGATGGATAGAATGGAGCCCAGAATGTCATTCTGTTGCCTTTATAAACTTCCGCTTTTAGACTTGGTGGCAGATTTGTTTGGGGATCTTAACTCTTGCAGCCATTCACTGCAGTCGGGAAATCCTCTTTTTGATGAAAGCCAAAAACAATTTACACTTTTACAATTTACAATTTAATAACGTGGCAGATAATTACAGCCGAAGCAAATTACAAAAGAGCATTTCACATGAAAAGCAAGCAGCACTGGAGCTAGATATAGGCAAAGTTACAATAAGAAAGTTCCTTTATCAAGGTGCCTGCCTGGACATCTGCAATATAAAGGGAGAAAAATGTTGTTTTTCAAAATCAAAAGTGCAGTCTGACTTTTTTGGAGAACAGCCAGTGCATCAGCCTTCATGACTGATTGGGGAAGGTCGTTCCAGTCTAATGAGAACGTGTCTCATAATGAGATACCCCAGGAGTTCAGGTCAGCCAAACATGTGATGATCTCAGCGGGTGCGGCTGGCTGAACAACATTTGGTAGCCTAGTATGAGGCTAATCTCTGGCTGTCATCAGATGGTGTCTTGGCAGCAATGAGTGTGAAAAAGAAGAAGGAGGACGGGGGGGGGGGGGATTGGGGGGGGTGTTTGGGGGATGAGTCGGGAGGCGGTTGGCATGTGATTCCTGAATTTTGAAAACAACCTCGATTGCATCTTGCGGAAACCATCCGCCCAGGTATTTTTTAAAATATGTAAATATATTTTTAATCTTTGCTCTGATACGTTCATCAAAGCGGATGTCTGGGGTTTTTTCCCAGTGTGAACCTGGTGGTTCTGCTAGTGAAGCATCAGTGCTAGAGGCTCCAAGGGCTTTCCCTGCATTTCAGTGCAGATCATAAGCTCATAGGCTCATAGGCTCGCAGGTTCTCTATCTCTTTCTTCTCTCCCTCTCTCTCTCTTTTTTCTCTCTCACCCTCTCTCCCTGTATTTGTCACTCTTCACTAAGCCTGCAATCTGGAGATAATCATTCCAATCCAAGGTTTTAAAACCAAGAAAATATCTTGAATTGTGATGCACAAACGAATTACCGTGCGGAGCCCTTATAGAAGTTCCAGTGACATAGGCATGAATACTTATAGCTGCTGGATGATAACAGACACAGCCCAGACAACAGGTATAAGGAGCCGGCCTCATTACCAGACTCTCATTAACACATGAGAGAAGTGCCATGGTGTTCTTCCTTGATTTATGCCATACCAATGCTTTTCTAAAAGATACTGCTCGGTACTGCTCTGTTTCTTACAAATCGTTTTGGAGGAGCGGTAGAGCTTTGCTTCGCTCCACTCACTCAGCTCTCATAATTTACATATCGACAAAACTATGTTTCCACTAACCTGGGTGATAATTGTGTTTTCTTTATTTTTTTTTAGTAATATGTATGTCATAAAAAGAAAGAAAGTCATTTTAAAACCACCATGAATCGATTTGCAATTGAAGATACACAGAAGTAGAAACGTTTTGGCTCATCTCAGTGTAAAAGCAGTTTTTCAGTGAGTTTTCTGTTCTGCAGATGTGGAAGGTGGGGGAAAAGGTACAGAAGATAATTCATAAGGATTCAGAGTAAGTAACATGAGTATAAACACGTCACGTGGCGCTGTAATTGCGACATGTAGTCCAGCTGTCTCTCGTGTTCGTGTTTGTTAATTTGAATGTGTTTTGTTGTGTCAGGTTTTTGTCTTTTGTTTTTTTCATGCGCTGTGTCTGTGGCGGGACGGGGAAGTGGGCTCTAGATTTTTCAGGGCACTCCTGCTGCTCGTTTTGATAAAATTGACGAATTGGGTAGTCAATATAATTTTGTTTGTGGTCGTCACCATGGAGACGCATTCGCAACATATGCTCGGGAATATCCAAATTTAGATCTGCAGCAACAAAGTTTACCATTGTTTTTTACCGGAGTTGAATATGTCGGGACTGATCCGGGAGTGCAGGCAATCTTCAAAAGGCAACCAGGGAAGGGGAAGGAGAATTTGGGAGAGGAGTGAGGCGATGTCTGGGAAGGTTGACACAGTTCGGTGCTCCGTTTCGACGACAGTGTAGGCTATACAGACCGTAACACTGTGTGTATGCAGGAAAGTTGAGTAGGCGGAGTTTGTGTGTTGGACTGCTTAATGACACTGGACATCTCGGGACAGCAGGGGCTATTTTTAATCATGGCTGCATTCCAATTTAATTCACTTAATTAGTTTGATTAATGCAATGATTCTATTGAATGTCTTTATTTGATATGTTTGTGTGTTGTGGGTCTGCCACTGTCTGTCTTTTTTGTTGTTGCTGGGGCTACAAGTTCCCTAATGGAAAAATAAAAGTCATTCTATTCTATTCTATACCAGTAGGAACCAAGTAGAAAGACATAAACCTAAAACAAAGGAAACAAAGATTAATTGTAAAGAAAAGAAAATGTACTTGTTAACTCAAATATGTGGCAAGTAACAGAGACGGGTTTCCGTGTTTGGATCTGTATGATAGGGGACACAGGCATTGCATCATACTGTTCATCTCGGTTCATCCGTAGCTAAAAGGTTAGTTATACAGTGCTAGAAACAAACAGCAAGCTCTTCTACCAAACATTGACCCACCCAGGCAGACATTATGTTATCCAATCTCAGAAGTAAAAAGGTTTTTACCATAGAGTCCACATCAGTAATGTGTTTATCCTGTCTAAAAAACATACCCTGAGGGCCTGATTTACTAAGACCTTTAGTGGCTGCAAAACCATTTAGCGCACGCAAAACCAATAACATGACCAATGATTGGTCATGGAATTTGTTTTGCACCAATCATTGGTCATGTTATTGGTTTTGCATCTGCTAAAGGTCTAAGTAACTCATGCCCTGAATGTGTAGTTTCTTATGGTTACTCCAAGCTTGGAATCATGGCACTATTTGCGTTCTGCCGGAAGTTTTCTTTATAACAGTGGTTCCCTTGGTTACAATCTGTCCATTGTGACCATTTGCATTGTGTTGGATCTGTTGCTGCTGGATCAGCAGCATAGCCAGCATAACTGGCTCCTCCATGCTCATTCTTCTCCAATACCACAACAACTAAAACACAAACATGAGGTGTATTTTCTCCATGGCTCCATGCTACTGTAGTTAGCAAATATCAGACTTTGCAACTCGTTCATTTGCAATGGAAAACACCATACACGGGGGGCAGGAAAAGTTGAATCGTAAATGATAATGAGTTTGTGGTGTTTGGCAAGACTCCCATTGGCTGAAAAACACATGCACAGCTAAGAGGAGCCGGTCGAACCCAAGCAAAAATAAACACCCAACCGTGGCATAATTTTCATTCTGACATTATAAAGGGACTGTAATTATATGCAGAGATGGATCTTTTCACACAGCCCCCATCCACTAACGGATAATTGTGCCTGTCCCCAAGAGTGAAATCGGGAATAGGGTAGGGCAGTTCATGACCAATGGGGAGATTAGCAGCTTACCAGACCGAATACTACATCCATTTGGAATGCTACATCCATTTGGAATGCTACATCCATTTGGAATGCTACATCCATTTGGAATGCTACATCCATTTGGAATGCTACATCCATTTGGAATACTACATCCATTTGGAATGCTGCGCATCACTGCACCAAACCAGCTCTTTATCAGCACGAGCCATCGAGCCCATGTAATTGCATATATTTTACAATTAGGTATTTCAAATGCATTCTGTCATCATGTGGTGGCAGTGCAGTATAATAGTTAATTTAAAGGTTGCAGGTTAAATTCCCAGGTAGGACACTGCTGTTGTACCCTTGAGCAAGGTACCTAACCTGTGTAAATGGATACTATGTGAAAACAAAAAAAGCTAAATAATAATAATAATAATGTATGAATGATAATAATGTGATAATAGATGTGATTATAAATGTGTGTAAGTCCCTCTGGATAAGAACGTCTGCTAAATGCCTGTAATGTAGTTAAAAAAAACAACTGCAAAACATTTCTTGGAATACTGCTGCCTGACACAAAGTTCCATACTGCCTTTGTGTGTGTGTGTGTGTGTGTGTGGGGGGGGGGGGGGGGGGGGGGGGGGGGGGGGGGGGGGGGGCCAGTGTATACGAGCATGCCCCACTCCCTGGCATTATATTCATAATCTAATGCAGTGTTTCTCAAACTGTGGGGCGCGACCCCCTAGGGGGGCGCAGTGGTATTACAGGGGGGGGCGCAGGGGGAAATGCAGAAATGCAGCGCGGAACCAATTTTTTAATTTTATTTGTTTTATATAAATCTGACGCGTGTATCTACGTGGCTGGTTAACGGGGATTAACTTTTACGATATAACAGACGCGGACGCACACCCGCGGTACATACGTTAAATAAACCGATAAATGAAGCTTGTATAAAAAATAAAAAAAACTTGATTGCAACCCCCCCCCCCGTCAACAATAACAATCGAGGTCCGCGGAAATTCTTGATAATAAAAAGGGCGGTGGGGCATGAACGTTTTTCTTCCTCCAAAGTGGGGCGTGACAGAAAAAGTTTGAGAACCACTGATCTAATGGAAGGTGCATTTTCATGCTTGACATGATTTTCAGCTTCAACACTTCCATAACTATTTCACAATACTTATTTGTGTTTAAATGCCAAGCTTGACTTTTTTTTATCACCATATTGTTCTGTGCACTGAGTGCCGTAAGGCACATAAATCACTGATAAGGGAAAATACAGAAATCCTGCTGAAAAGTTAACTTGTTGGACATTTGGTATTATAGGTAAATTAATCTTAACATAGCAGCTTTCTGCTCTATGGCATTTGTGAAATCACAGGGAAAACTATTATCACTGTGTGTGTGTGTAAGAGAGAGAAAGTTTGTGTGTGTGTGTGTGTGTAAGAGAGAGAAAGTTTGTGTGTGTGTGTAAGAGAGAGAAAGTTTGTGTGTGTGTGTGTGTGTGTGTAAGAGAGAGAAAGTTTGTGTGTGTGTGTGTGTGTAAGAGAGAGAAAGTTTGTGTGTGTGTGTGTGTAAGAGAGAGAAAGTTTGTGTGTGTGTGTGTGTGTAAGAGAGAGAAAGTTTGTGTGTGTGTGTGTGTGTAAGAGAGAGAAAGTTTGTGTGTGTGTGTGTGTGTGTGTAAGAGAGAGAAAGTTTGTGTGTGTGTGTGTGTGTAAGAAAGAGAAAGTTTGTGTGTGTGTGTGTGTGTGCATGCGCACATGCGTTTGTGTGTGTAAGAGAGAGAGAGAGAGTTTGTATGAAGGGTCGTTGAGGCCATCATTTTGCACCTCGCACATACATATATTCTCACTTTCACATATATACAGTATATTCACACTCTTACATGTATATATTCTTTCTCACATACATATATTCTCCGCTCACATATATTTTCCCCAGCACACAAGCCATAAAGACTAAAGACAAGAGACAGAGACTCGGCTAAAGACGAAACAAGGTCACAATCACTGGCTTTGTGGCAGTAGACCATGGATCAGCCATGGATCAGCCAACCATGGATCGACAGCTATAAGAAGTTACAGTAGGGAGGGGCTGGATCCACAGCTATAAGAAGTTACAGTAGGGAGGGGCTGGATCCACAGCTATAAGGAGTTACAGTGGGGAGGGGCTGGATCCACAGCTATAAGGAGTTACAGTGGGGAGGGGCTGGATCCACAGCTATAAGGAGTTACAGTGGGGAGGGGCTGGATCCACAGCTATAAGGAGTTACAGTGGGGAGGCGCTGGGTCCACAGCTATAAGGAGTTACAGTGGGGAGGGGCTGGATCCACAGCTATAAGGAGTTACAGTGGGGAGGGGCTGGATCCACAGCTATAAGGAGTTACAGTGGGGAGGGGCTGGGTCCACAGCTATAAGGAGTTACAGTGGGGAGGCGCTGGGTCCACAGCTATAAGGAGTTACAGTGGGGAGGGGCTGGATCCACAGCTATAAGGAGTTACAGTAGGGAGGGGCTGGATCCACCGCTATAAGGAGTTACAGTGGGGAGGGGCTGGATCCACCGCTATAAGGAGTTACAGTGGGGAGGGGCTGGATCCACAGCTATAAGGAGTTACAGTGGTGAGGGGCTGGATCCACCGCTATAAGGAGTTACAGTGGGGAGGGGCTGGATCCACCGCTATAAGGAGTTACAGTGGGGAGGGGCTGGATCCACCGCTATAAGGAGTTACAGTAGGGAGGGGCTGGATCCACCGCTATAAGGAGTTACAGTGGGGAGGGGCTGGGACCACAGCTATAAGGAGTTACAGTGGGGAGGGGCTGGGTCCACAGCTATAAGGAGTTACAGTGGTGAGAGGCTGGGTTCACAGAAAAAAATTATGGACATTTTAGAGCATATTCAGCAAAGGACTTTTTTTTTTAATACAGTTTTATGACAGTCATTTTTATTGCTCTATGGCTACACCAAGGCATATTAAAAAAATATATAATAACCTTTTTTTATCTGTTTATTTATTGCTTGAACAATAATAATGCGCAGTGGAGAAGGTCACAAACCTTCCTTTACCAGTATTTATTAAACCATAGGAAAGAAGAATGTAGTGCAGAATGTAGTGACTGGGTCCTGCAGAGCCAGGTTTGGGTTAGGCCCATTTATTCTGAAATATGTATTATTGCACTGCTCTCAGAGCACAGCAGTCCAGCAGCCAATTAGGTCCAAGGTATCCTCAGCAGTTTGATTGGTTGTTCATAGCTCTTGGCAGGCTGTAAAAGAGACCCAGGATGTCCCATAAGTCATATGTATTGAAGCAAACATTGTTAACCTATAAGTTAACTGAGAGAGGTCTCATTTACTGATGAATGACGGACAGGGACAGTTCTACCAATGGGTGACACAGGCGGTTTTTGTTTATGTGTGTGTGTGTGTGTGTGTGTGACAGAGAGAGTGAAAGAGAGAGAGTGAGAGTGAGAGTGAGGCCAACAAATAAAAAAATTATCTTCATCCGTACCGCAGTTGGAAATTTTGTTTTGATGATTTTCGCCTTGGTGTTAAATTTTTTAAGCCAACTATTAATAGAAAGGTAAATATAAAAATATATTTAAGCATCTATGAATAAAAGAAAGACTAATATTACCATCATCCGAGAGGTTTCATGCCAAGAGCAATTTTTCACACATGAACCAGCACAGAGAAATCTTGTTTTCCTCCAGGGGGAACACCAAAGAGGCTTCTAGTTCCTCTCGTTACTCAGAGCAGTATGGTTTCACATTGTCTATCTTACCACGTATGCCATTAACTGACAAATGTGGAAAGATCTGAGAATGTTTCTTTTATGTAAAAACTGGGGAGAGAATTGTATAGACCACTCAATCTTTCATAAAGTAGCAGACCAAAGATGTAAACATGTGGGGCTTGTGTGTGTGTGTGTGTGTGTGTGTGTGTGTGTGTGTGCATGTGTGTGTGTGTGTGTGCATGTGTACATGTACAGCGTGTGCAAATGTGTTTCATATCCAGTTCGCAAGCTGCCCTATTTCTCAAACAAGCTAACTGGCATATCTCTCTAATCTGTCAAAACAAATTATACAGTTCTGCATGTTTATTAAGTGTACAAGCTGTGATACTGTTCAACACTTAATTAACAGGTTGATACAAGGCTAACAACCCATTAATATCATGAAGAACAGAACCGGAACCAAATACTGACTGAAAACAGCTCTCTTATCAGAATGGAACTGAAACAGTCGTGAAAACATCTTCTTCCAGTTATTTGTCCTGACAGGTTCAGTGCAAAGTCTTTATTCAGGGAGCCACAGGCTACAAGAACCCCTGTAGGCTTCATCAATAATGCATGGGTAGTTGTCCCCTGGTGTGATTTAAACAGTGCTAAATTAAGCTAAGCTAAGTACTGTGAGGAAATCATTTTCTCATAAACAGTGATCAGTGTGAACACAGCTCCGCTGTACCAAAAGCAGTACTCTATGCAAAGTTCTGTGTTCTGTGTAAGTTCTGTGTAAACCTGTGTAGCTTCGGTGGGGTTTGGAGCTCTTATTGTCCTAACCGGATGACACAATTTGGAAATCCATCCATTAATCAATTATCTAACCCGTTTATTTCTGGCCAGGGTTGTGGACTGAGCCTATCCCAGCATGCATTGAGCGAGGGGTGGGAATACACCCTAGACAGTTTGCCAATCCATCACTGGGCACACACGCCATTCACTCACACACTCATACCTATTGACAATTTAAAAGAGTCTCCAGTTAACCTAACTGGCATGTTTTTGGACTGTGGGAGGAAACTGGAGTAAATCCACACGGACACGGGGAGAACATGCAAACTCCACATGAAAAGGCCCTCGGCAGGGATTCAAACTCAGTACCTTCTTGCTGTGAGGCGACAGTGCTAGCCACTGCACCACCATGCCGCCCGCGACTTGGAAATCTCACTGAAATGGTTTCCTGTGCTGAAGACCCAGATTCCTGATACATGGGGGTTACTGTTGCTATCATGGTCCATAGTAGACTCGTACATACACACTGCGCGCTTCAATATACAGTACAATCTTAAATGTTAATATCGATTTACGTTTCATTTTCATGGATCGTGCTCTGTATAATGACTCTACATTGGTTACGTCCATTGTTTTTAGCCATGTCAGCTTTTATAGTTAAATAAAAAAAGCCTGGTTAATATAGCCTGGTTAAATAAAGGCTTAATTAATAAAGTACTTGATATAGGCCGTCAGACCTTTTGAGGTCATTTAGAGCCACTTGTCATTGTTACTCAGTACTTAATTGATTAGGTAATGCTTTTGTTTACTCAGTTAAGGCCTAAATTGGTTGCTGATTCTAACTTGAAACCAGAAACCAGCTGACCCTCTGGCACGTTAGGACCACGATTGGACCACGATTGGGCTACACTGGGTTGAGGATTCTATTGTAAACCTGTCTCTGATACGTCCAGGTCCATTGCATGAGTGGTCCAGGAACAATGCAGTGTGTTGCTGCCATGTTGATGTGTGTGTGTATGTGTGTGTGTTTTGTTACAGGATCTCTCCAGGGAGAGTACCAGCGGAAACTGTACAAAGACCTGATGAAAAACTACAACCGTCTGGAGAGGCCGGTCCATAATGACTCCGCCCCTATCATGGTAGAGCTGGGCATGACTTTGCTGCAGATCATCGATGTGGTGGGTAGCTCACTGGGTACTCAACTTGCAAAAGTTTTATCGAGTTATGTGATTATTATCCATGTTTCTTGTTTTATTTAACCCTTTTCTCCGCAATTTGTAATGCACAATTGTATTTATCAGCGTTTATGGCGGCAACCTTCACAGTCTGTTCGGGAGATAACAGACAAGCGCATTCTCTTTCCAAGCATGTGATGTCTCTTTTAACAACACCGCAGTGCACAAGCCGGACTTGCACAGACATGAGTTGGAGGGAGACGCATCATGTGCAGCTCAACAGGCTGTAGACCAGCCGGGGGTCCCTGGTGCGCAGTGAGACAATATCATTCCAGCCCTAACTGTGTGTGGCTCTGTGGAGCAGCTGGTCACAGTCTGCACTGCCCTGGTCCAGATTCCTACCAGACCACAGTGCTCATCCATGCACTAGAAAAGCCTCTCTTATTTATGTGTCAATATGTCATCAGCTGGATGCTTTCTTTTTTCCAAAGATCAAGTCAATTTAAAAAAATATGGAATCTGCGCCCGATTCCTCATAGCCGGTTAACTGCTGAGTAAAACCCGGAACAGCATTTTTGCTAGTTCATATGTTTCATATTCGGGGGGGTTTCCGGGTTTTACTCAGCACAGTTAGCCAAGCAACTGAGTTATCCACATACGTGAAGGGGGTGCCGGAAGAGTACATAATTTGCAAGATTAGAAAGTTTGGAGTCCCTCCAACATCTCAATAAAAAAACGTTCTCACAGAGAGGTCAGGCTATCATTGTTAAAGGTTGTCTGTCTGTAAGGCTCTTATGCTGTTGTTGCTGTTGCTTGTGCAATTGAATACAAAAAGGTACAGTCTTTTCTGCGAGTTTAACTTTAACATCATGTGATATTCCCACTCCGCCTAAGTGGTGTCCTGGGCGGCTCTCAGCCAGCTGCTCAAATCCCAGCCTAGCAATGGGAGTAAACGCGGAGGATTATTGCTATTAAAACACACGCAGCTACAAATCCCCAGCTTTAATCCCCCTCGTGGAATGAATGATGGATGTATCGTGTGTTGGGGTGGGGCTGAGGGGGAAGACGAAAGAAATATTACTGCCATGTTTGTCAACATTTGGAGCAAAATTGTTGTCTGCTGTTCCTTTGAAGTATTGTCAGTATCAGTTACTCAGGACAAATATTTCCTGCCAGTAAATTACATACTGGGCTTATTGTGTGTGTGTGTGTGTGTGTGTGTGTGTGTGTGTGTGTGTGTGTGTGATGTAGATAGGATTGCCAACACAATCTTGTCAGTGAGGCATCACAGTGAGGCATATTAAGATGACCAGATTCAATATTCTGTGAGTGGGGTACTGAGGAAATTGTTGACTGGAGATGGAGGGGGGCGGAAGGTGGGGGGAGGTCTTGTCACATGTAATGTTATTTTTTAAATGTTGGCTTTAAATTGCATGGCATCTGCAGCTAATGTAGAACTGTTGGAAACCATCGCCGTAGGTATTTCCTGGTCATGATTCACTCGTTTCCCATGAGCACAGTCCTGAGGAGTGCGGGGTTATGATTCTTTTTACGACGTCATTTATGCGTGGATTACTCCCCCAAACACTCATAATATAGACCAGCATTCAAAAGGCATATATTAATGAAATCTAGGCCTGAATGTTCTCTGTTCTGGAGGCCTTTGATTAAGCCAGAGGGAAGATATTAATTTTACATTCATCTTGGGAATCCAATCTTACGAATTCCATTTCTCCCGGTGCGTTGTGGGTAAAGGTTTCTTCAAGCACGTCAGGAGCGAGTGCTGAACTAGTCATTTATAGTCCTGCCCAATTCAAACCAAAAGGTCTGTAAAAATCATATATTATATTTTTTATACAAGTCATTTACAATCATGTTGATTAGTATCGTATCATATATTTGTATGCAATTCTTACAATCTCTCAATGTCTTTTTAATATGGAGTACCATGTATGTTAGGGAACTAGCCTATATAATTTTAGTATGAAATATATGTATATGCTAGTTCTCTGCCACGTATTTATTTTATAAGTTTTGTATATGGCATATGTGATTTTTTTAGGATTCTGACAGACCTTTTGCATATGGGCAGGTAGCCGGCCGCCCTCCTGTTTTCTCCCTCTCTTTCTCCATGCTTTCATCTCTCCACAGCTTCCTCTATTCTCTGTCGCCCTCCCTCGCTCTGTGTGAGTCCCTCTCTATCTTTCATGCGGCGTGTTAGCATACGAGGGGAAAATGCATTTCGGCTGCCGGGATGCTAATGCCATGCGTCTCCTGCAGGGTCCAGAGCGGGAGACTCCAGCAGCTCTCCTCAGTCCATTGGGCCTCCCGCCACATCAAACAGGGGTGAAGCCCATTCCTAAAATAGTTCAGTGCCGTTTCGAGCTTCTTGGAAGTGGTCAGACATCATCGCTTAATAATTTAATATGCAGGTCATTAATTCTTTCCCAACAAAGCCAAACCCAGGGCATGGTCACACCCTCCACCTATGCCTGCCCACACGCACACTTACAGGCGTGCATATGTATTGTTTTACTAAACATTACCGAAGGAGCATTGCAATTTGGAATTTACTGATGGATGCAGTTGTGGGAAAGTATGTAGATGGGAGTATATAATCTTTTTGTGGTGGCCTACTTGCAGTGCCGATAATACATCTGTAATGGAAGACTGTACTGTAATCTAATCTAATCTAATCTAATCTCTACACACTGTGAGCACGCCATGTCCACGTCCCCTAATGTTAAACTGTCGGAGAGGGTTTCTCCTCCATTTTCACCAAGCTTTCTGAAGCAGCCCTTATGCAACAAAAATATATTTTCCACATTTGGGCATCCGATATATTGACATTCTTGATTTGACAATGAAAGTATGTTCTGATAATATTTTTAAAGCAGTTAAAACAGTTTACGTACTAGTGATATTTAAGAGAGGGAGTGCTGTTTTCTTATATATCAGCATGGTTGTGATTCGAATATGCAGTATAAGAGCATGATCTCGAGCGTGGTATTGCTTCTATACAACGGTACTAACCGATAAACTATTTATCGAGTAATGACTGAGACAGCGGATTACGATTTTCTCATTTATTCAGCTCCACCAACAAATATAGTTCCGTTAGGATTCCATTAAAAAAATGTTTTTTTCAACATTGTATCAAGTAGAACATAAACAAAACAGCGTGATACGTTACAGTAAAGCGTTCCAGTGCTGTTGTACTGTGCATATCAGCACTCATGGAATGTTTCTTGTCCAATCAACTTAGTCGACCGGAACTAACTACAAAACATAACCCTGACTCATTAATGAAATCATTATTGAAATGTACAATATTCGGTCATTTGTATTGGGAAATATAGTGCAGAAAAGTGGTTTCTGCTGCTTTGATTGCACTGCTGTCTTCTCTCTGCATCAGCGGGGGACATGCGGCTCTGTTGAGTCTGTTGTTTGTGGAGATGTACTGCCGGAGAGAGAGAGAGGGCCTTTCACGGGTTTGGGAAGTTTACAGTAATACTGAAATGGTCACAGATGGTTGAGGCAGGCACCTCACGCTCAGATTTACAGCACATCTACCCAAACTGTCAAATGTTGGTGGCAATTATTTGTAAAGTATTTTCCCTGATTTAAGCATGAAACGAGTGATATTTTGAATTAGTACTGACAAAGTTTGTAGAATTTGTTAACTCCAATTTAGATTTCACACGTTGACAAATTTTTTTTCTTAGTTAGTTTTGTGTCAAATGTAATATGACAATGAATCATATTTATAGCACAAAAAAAGTTGTTTGTCCACAATGTTTTTGTCCAGAATTACTGTTTAGTTTTATTACAGATCAAACTTTATGCTGACTGTTTTTCACTCTTGCTTTTGCTAAGCATGAAATACCGAGAGCGATTGACAAACTGAATCAAATCAGAAAATAAATAATTCTAGGCAAATGGAATTGAAAGTTTGTAGAGTATCCAATAAAGGGCATATGTATTTGACTTGGGCTTTCCGAGGCATTGGAGCCCTGATGCACATTAGAACATATAGGGCTTGATTTACTAAGACCTAATACCAACAAAAAATGGTGTTTAAGATAATATTTTTTAGCATGAGAGCCTCTGGTGCCTGTGTTCCTGTCAGTTCCTACTCTGTGGTAGGGGGGTGTTGGCACATTGTCTGTGCCTCTCTGGAATTTCAACACAGGCTTCGAAAGGCCACAAAATGTTTAAATGCGCTTTTCACTGCACCATATGTCAGTGTTCATTTGTCACCTGGGTTCTGAGGCAGTAGGAATAGAAATGTTCTGTTTCACAGAGATTTGTTTCGCTCGAAGGACTCTTTGCCTTGCGGGTGTTGTTTTAATATGCTGCACAATGTTGTATATTTCTACCCCCCCCCCCTCCTGGCTAAGTGACTCACTCACAAAGGCACGCGTTAATAACCGCGCTCTGTAAAATCGTGCACACCTATGAGCTAAGCCAAGGGGAAGAGGGTCAGGCTCGATGTGGAGTTAGAGGGTTATGAATGGGAGTGCAGCAAGGAGCACGGTCCACTACTGGGCCTCGAGTATTCACATGATTCATTCAGCTCCTTCGCATGATTCATTCGGCTCTTTCGCATGATTCATTCAGTTAATTCGCATGGTTCATTCAGCTCATTCGCATGATTCATTCAGGTCCTATTGTAATTTTTCTTTGGGCGCTAAAGCTGCATTTATGCAGTTTTCCTTTCATTTCTGCACTGGGACAATGTGCTCATTATTCCTATATGCCACTGATTATTAACACAGTACTCCAAGTGCTATTTCTAGTACAACTGTCTTCTTGTCTGTTTCGTATAAATGCTGATGAATGTTGCTGTTGATGCTTATTTTATAAATAACATCAGCATTAAACCCGTAGGGTAATACTGAGCAAATACAAATGGATCTATGTAGAGCAGGGGGTTTTCAACCTTTTTCTGATGCAGGGACCTCCGCCCATGCTCAAAGGCAGGGTATGTTCATCATAAATTAAAAAGGGTTATATTTAAGAAAAGGTTATATGGATCATGGACAGGGGTGTGGGGGTTGGTGGTGAGTTTGCCATGGGGGGTTATTCTATCTATGCACGTATAGCAGCTGGCCAGAGACCCCCTACAGTACACAAACCCTGCAAGAGTGTAGAGGATCCCTGCAAGATTAAAGATTTGGAGGATTTAGTGGTAGATTATCTTATTACCGATTCACAGTAATCATTAATTCACTACTTACCAACTAATGGCCTTGCATGCCTGTAGTGATGGTTTTGAATAAAAAATATAAGACTGCCATCAGCAGCACAAACATTAACATAATGCTCAATTGACAGATGACTCAAGTTTCACAAAGCCCATATAATGACCCTAATTAAATTGTGTAGCATGCGAAGGCTAGCCTCACTGGAACGACAGCATAGATCTCATAAAAACTGCATGACATAGAGACGACACTTTGAATACATCATTCACAGTCTGTCCAGTAGAATTAGCATCTATCAGTAGCGGAGGTGACAGACTTCAGCGGAACAGGATGTGGCGTGCAGTCATGTGTTCTGTGTCTGTCAGCGCCGCTAAATCCACGCAACAGACACGATGGCGCATAATGGGGGCGGGGTGTGGGGGTGGTACGCCACCCAGAGGCTGGATATATCAGAGGGGGTTGACAAGATGGCTCCCTCGGCCCCCGAGGTTAATCTCACACGACGGATATGGGATACGGGCTTGTCACACGGACGGCTGAACGTGCGGAGCTGAAAGCGCGCTGTTTCCGACGCGGCTGCATGTGTGTTCCACGGCTCGCTTGGCGTGTTCCCACCGCCTGCGAGGAACACGCCAAGCGTGACCGTCGGCCTAATGAGTCATATGTTTACCGTGGGGGCAGTTTAAGGCGCGCGCGGCTAACAGCTGAGCTCACTGAGAAAAAGTGCCTCATACGCCATTCACACTGCAGAGAAAAATAGCTTTTTACCGGCTTCCCTCACCGCCAGCAGCCGGTAAAAATGGCTTTTACCGGCTCCCTCACCGCCAGCGGGGCCTACACTTCAGCGTTATTAAAGGTGACACGCCACAACCTTGCCCAGAAGAGACCTTTACAGAGCTGCATTTCTTATTACAAATAATTTCATTTCTTATTGCAAAGCATGTGTGTCACAAACACCGGATGCCCAAGCAATGGCTCGGAAACTTCCTTAGCTATAGACATTTCCAAATTGTGTGTTTTAAAATGCCCTTAGCAACCACATGACACTTTTAATATAAAATTCCCTTAGCAACCATATTTTGTTTTTTTATGGTCCCTGACTGCAAGTTTATCTTGCCTTCTGCTTCTCGGAAACATGCTGAAAGTGATCTCTGCATTTGACGCGCTTGTAATATCGTCAGCAGGAAAATTTCACATTGGGTTTATCTTTTTCTGCATGCAAAGAAATAAGCTAAAAAATTATATAAAATATAGGTCTTATTTTACCATATTTTGGGTAGAAACAATCTGTTTAGGTTCATTATAGAAAATAATATTTAGTCTCAATAAATCTGTACTGTACAATCTTTCTGTACAGTTCCAGAGACTTTCTATAAGAGTTAGTCATATTATTATAAATTTTTTCCCCCCATATTTCAGAAGTTTAAGGTGAGAGGGACCTTGCATTTTCTTAGAGGGCACCCATATTTAGGGAGACTAAGTATTTTAAGTGTGTGTGTGGTACGGGGGGGGGACTTATAATACATACGTATGTGCAGTGGAAGTATACTAAATAATACCTTATTTTTAACATACTTGAGTATGTACATATAAAACACAAAAAAACGAATGCTTCTACATGAAACATAATTTGTTCAAAAATAAATAAATAATAATAAAATAAAATAGCTGCACATTTGATTTTTGAACAGAAAGATACTTCTCAATATATTAAAGGACTATTATTTAATCTATGATACAGTGAAATCCCATGTTTCATCTGCAGATTCCATTATAACACAGTACAGAATGGGCCTGCTTCTGTGAATTATACTGCACACCGGACACAACGATGTCTGAAATGATATGAAGAAAGGGGAGAAGTAATTATGCAGTGCAGACATTAAGCACGAGACATCTCCACAGGTGTTCAAGTCTGGGATAATTAATCCTTCACAATCTTTCTACACTGCCTGCAATGGTTATTTTCCCCCGACATTATCTTTGACCAATACTGAGGGTAATTACAATGCGTTTTTCCCGCTTTACTATGAACAACGAATGAGGAATTTAAAGCTTCTTACATACATACATACATACATACATTATATATATATACTCCTGACTTATTTTTCCAAAAAGATCAATTGGAAAATTTGTCAGAAGAAACAATTCTTTATGTGATCCATCCATATCTACTGCATATCTGTCAGCAGAGTGATGGTTTCAGGCTCTTTATTCTATATATAAATGTTTTGTTAAAAAGAATAATTTCTTGATTAGGGATTTTTTTGTCTCATAATAAACTTACTTTAATTAAAGGTTGGATTTTTCAAATTTTTTCAGTGCGAGATTAAGCAAATTCACCAAATGATTAATTTTTTATAAACCTTTTTACTCATCTTTACCAGGGGTGCCAATAACGTATACGTATATATATATATAAAAACATTTTTTTAAATTGGAGTGGCTGTTCAGTGATGTGTCCTTTTTTGAATTCCATAATTGACGCAGTTCAAATGTGTATCAGCAGCCATGTTTAAAGCCAGACTCAACCTGTTTGACAAAGTGTGGATTCCTCGGCTCGGCTCAGGCTTCCATTCTGGGCCCAGATGGCCGGGGAGCCCATAGGCTACGGCTGGCTAGCTGTGAAACTGCGAACGCATGACTTCCCCCTAATCAGTACATGGGCACAGACAGCTGCTGCAGCCCAGACGCTAACTTGGGCGGGGAGTGGAGCGGAGCAGGCGAGGAGCGATAAGTAGAGATGTCGGGTGAAAAGAAATGAGGGCGAAGAGAGATCAGAAAAAGTTTGAGTGTGCTCAAATGAATGACTGAACTCTTTATGCCCCCTTCCTGCCTCATTTCTGCACAGTACTTCCTCATTAAGGCCAGAGAAGCAGCAGCTTGCGATGGACCACGCTGTTCTTACACTAGTTCATCGATACCGCCTGTATATTCCCAATCCTAAAGCAATGCAGTCTCGTCTTTACTGTCCAATCTCTACACGCAGCTTGACTGGAGTGGAAAGTTTGAAACATTAGGTCATCATTCTTTGACTGTAATTGGTTAATTGGTAGTGGCCAGCATTACGCCGCTATTACCATACATTGTTCTCAGAAAGAAATATCATTTGGATTTTTCTCATCACATTATTTAAAAACAAAACAAAGAAGGTCTCGTTTACATGACTTGGGTCACATTCATACAATTGAAAGAATGAGATAATAACGATGTAAATGGGAGCAGTTGTTTTTACTCTGAAGTGGCTTCTGTGGTACTGTGTTAATGACATACGGGCCAGTGAGGGAGGGTTATGAGAGGGTGCTCTGGCAGGCTGGTCACCAAACCTGGAATGGACAGCGGGCGGGCACTGTTGCCCCTGGATACCAATGGCCACGGGGGCCATATACACGTGCTTTTGACGTTTACCCCATTTAGAATTTTCATCACCTTTACTATATGTACAGCGCTATCGTGTAAAAGGGTTTTATAGGCTGTGTATACTGCACTGCTGCTCATCTTGTCAGGTCTCTCTTGCTAAATACATTTGAATCTTGATGAGACTAACTTGGTTAAATAAAGGTCATATATTTAACCAAATATTTTTTTTAAATATATGGCTGAATATGTGGTGTGTTAGAAAGGACGTGCATATTCATAGGCACACATTTTTATCTTTATTTTCTATCCTATCTTTCTCTATTACTGGCTGGAGCGATGGGGCAGTCTCCCATTTTGAAGTCATGAGAAGAGGCCATTTTGTGGGCAGTCAGGTGACTGAGAAGAGGCCATTTTGTGTGCATTCAGGTGACTGGGGAGAAGGTATAAGAAGGCCAGTTTTTGAGAGACTCAGTTTGGAGCACATTGGGTGCTCTGGTTGCCACAGGCCTCAAATGCTGCTTGGTAGCTCACTTTGTTTGGGGATGACTGCCTTGAAGAATTCCTGTTGGGCTGGGAAACAGCTTTTACTTCAGTTCGTGTTCCACATTTGGGAGGGTTCCGGGCTTTACTCAGTGCAGTTATCCAGCTAACTAAGTAATCCCGCTTCGTAGTATACCCAACCAAAGAAAAACAACTTCCTAACCTCTGAAGAGGGTAGCTGGAGCTGGGTCGCTAACGGAGGAAGCACGTCCTTCAGCTGGCCTTCAACTAGAGCGG
Organism: Ilyophis sp. 1 JC-2022; assembly: GCA_022702515.1. NCBI lineage: Eukaryota > Metazoa > Chordata > Actinopteri > Anguilliformes > Synaphobranchidae > Ilyophis > Ilyophis sp. 1 JC-2022. The sequence goes on along the minus strand of CM040400.1, from coordinate 10,220,997 downwards.
TGAGAACTGCACCAAACACTATCTCCAGCCAGCTTCTTTATTCTCTGTTTTGTTTCTACCCACATTAGACACACAAACACTCTTTGTTAGGGAAGAGCTGTGGCTCAGGGCGGCTGTGGCTCAGGAGGTAGAGCGGGGCGTCCGCCGATCGCGGGGTAGGCGGTTCGATCCCCGGCTCCTCCTGTCCACATGTCGAAGTGTCCTTGGGCAAGACACTGAACCCCAAATTGCTCCCAATGAGCAGGCTAGCACCTTTCATGGCAGCTGCCGCCATTGGTGTGTGAATTGGTGAGTGAGAGGCGATTGTAAAGCGATTTGGATAAAGGCGCTATATAAGTGCAGTCCATTTACCATTTACCAAGAGCTGTATTTGATATTACGTTAGATAGAAGTGAAGTAGCTCCTCTCATAACATGGTGCATACTTCATTCGTTAAATAAAATAAAATAAAATAAATTAAGTATACGTCTCACTCGTATACGTGTGAATCTGTGTCATTGTCAATGTAAGGTTTTTGTGCCTATTAGTTTGGCTTATCAGGTCGACAGATGCACGTTAGTAATACCCAAGAGACAGTCCTTTCACAGTTAGTGGTTTAATGCGATTTGCACATTATTCTATGGTTGGTAAACTTGCAGCATAAAACAATTCATTATTAGCTCAGGTTACAAGAAAGGGAGTCAGTGATTATTCATCCTATAGTTTCTATTAATTCTAACTATGATGTCATCGGTACTGTCAACTGTGGATGGGTAAGAAGAAACTATACTTGAAGAGTTTCTGGCCTGGATAGATGGTTCCAAAAATTCATCAACTTTATCAGATTAGTTCTAATGGTGCAAGGCTGGAATAACAGAAGATAAAACATGAAAGGCGTACTTTAAATGGACAAGCTGTGTAAGGGCTCTTTCTCTTACCTTATCGCTTAACACTCATGTCTTAAATTGGAGCTGGAGTTTTCATGTTCTCTTTCCTGGACAAAGATATCCGATAGCAAAAGGTCTCACCGAGATTTATGTCCTGAGTTCACTTCTATACTTTTTATGCATTCATTCTATGGTCGTAGACTAGGGCAATTTACAACTGATGTAAAAAATATATACATTATTTATTGGAGGATGAGATTTGGAATATTAGAAATTGGAATATCGTTTAGCCATTTGAGAATCTCCTTTAATGGTGAGCTGCTGGCAACAACGAACAATAAGGGTTTGAGGTGAACTTTATTCATGAATCAGAATGTGATCTGAGAGGACATGCAGCTCCCAGGAAGTTCTGTATCGAGTGAAAGCCATTCCATTCAGACATGTCTGGAAAGCTCTCATACTAGCTATTTCAAGGAACAGAAAGTCTACATGATAAAACGGTACTAAATTATAATATCAGTAGCAACTTGTACCATTTACTCTTTGCTGCTGCCCAAACGACATGCCAAAGCTACAGGCGTGAATTCATTTCAAGGTTATCATTGCTACTATCCTTATAAGAGCCAGTTTCATTGTCAGTCTGTGTGTACTATACACTCTGTATTCTGGTATTTTATATAGAAGCTCTGGATAATTAATATTTAAATGAATATGGAAGAGGGACATCCATGCAGAGTGTTTGATTGATTGATTGAAACCTTTATTTCAACAGGGAAGAACATACTGAGACCAAGTCTCTTTCACAGATGTGCCCTGCTTACAATCAACATATACAGTCAATACAGTAGGAAACAAATTAAACAATTACAGTAACAAATTAAACAATAAAACCTAATACAACCTGCATATTTCTCTATCCTAATACAATACAATCTGCATATCTCGCTATCCTAATACAATAAAAACCTACATAACTTTCTATCCTAATACAATATAACCTGCATAACTCTCTATCCTAATACAATAAGAACCTAAATAACTTTCTATCCTAATACAATAAAAACCTACATAACTTTCTATCCTAAATACAATAAAAATACAATACAAACAACAGGACAACAGGAAATGCATAGAACATAGGAAAAAAGAGGGGGGGGGGGGGTGGGATATTGGGTGGGGGGTGGGGTGGGGGGTGGGGTGGGGGGTGGGGGGTGGGGGGGGGGTGAATGCATGCATGTGTGTGCAAGAGTGTATATCTGTGAGTAGTCATGTTTATGTGTGTTAACGGAGTTCAGAATACTCTAGTGTTAATTCAACTATAACAGAGCTCATATGAGTCCAATAGGGACATTATGTACTCTGTAAGAGTTGATTTAACAATGAACATTTTACTGAGTACACTGATAAATACAATGTTCTCTGCCACAGGACTGCTGAGGTGGCGTGGTAAATGCATTATGGGTATTTAATGCATTTTTTAATCTAGCAGTGAGAGCCCAGGGGAAATGTAAAGGCTCTCAGCTTACCTTCAAGTATTGCGTGCGACCCAAAATCCATCACGTTGCTTTGTTATTATCCAGATAATTCAGTTTTGGGGTTTGTAGAAGCCAGTGCATTATGAGACAGACCTCAGGTCAGAGAAGAAACGGGTGACTAACAGCCTGTTTCTCTCTCTGTGAAGAAGAGGCAGGCTGGCTCGCTTGACTGCGCGTGAAATAAAGTTCATGTTACTATGCAGGAAATTGTGTGTGTGACAGTAGTGGCCATCTCTGAAGCAGTCTCTCCTCGCGTAACTGTGGTGCAGTTGTTAATACACAGACCATCGCTACTCATTAACAAGCACAGCACGCATATGTAGCCATATTATGTTTTACAAAATGTTGTCTTTCTGAACGTATGTGGTGTCAAATGATTTGATACCGGAGACCAAGTGAACTTTTTTCTGCCTGGCAACAACTATAATCATAATGATCATAATGATCATAATAATAATACATTTGCTTAATTTCATACCACATAAGTGTAAACGGGCCAGTGAGAAAACCTAAATTGAAAATGGTTTTTATTCACAAATAGTCAGTTACAGCCTGAATTACATGCCGTTCATTTGGCAGGCGCTTTTATCCAAAGCCACGTACAATAAGTGCAAAGCCAAGGTCATTGAAGGAACTACGACAGGTCAGACAGAACACATTTCTATCATAATGAAGCAGCTATACATAATCATGAATGTGATGTAAAGCTGGCATGCCCATGGATGTCTGAGACCACCTTTTACACACCAGACCTGAATATTGCACTGTGCTGTAGGGCCACAAATGGAACCTTCCAGCATTTGCATCACAGTCCAACTTGATTTACACACTTTATTTGCGTAAGGTCAAAAGCAAAAAGAAATTCAGATTTTCTTAATCCCAGATTTGTTTTCTGGATTATCTCCAGTCAAATATATTTTCTCAATAAAATTATGTGGTGTCACAGCTGAAATTGCAATCCAATCTGCCAGAGAATATTCCCTCTAAAGAAATGGTGGAAATGTATCAGAAGGAGCTGAAATGAAGGATCATATCTGTTTATTATTTTTTAAAAATATTAATATCAGTATGGTTTCCAAAAATAATGGTTCATATATAGAAATATTGCTACTGGTGCAGTATAAGTTTAAACATTAGATACATAGTTTATTTACAGCATTCCTATATTGCATAGTAGTAAATTACACTGTATTATTATTATCCTTTTCAAGGATTCAAATGCTACTTACAATGAAGCAGGCTGTCATTAACCACCACCAATGTACTGCACCAACCTGAGTCATACCAGGCAGCCATTTTGTACCAATATTTCCACACAACAGCTGCGTTAGAGAAGGCGGTGTATATATCATGGTTTAAAATAGGCCTGCACTATACCGCACTAACATACCCCATGTGTAAATAAAAAATAAATAATAAAATTAAAAAGTAATTCCTTTCTTTTTCTGAAGATGCTCAGTATTCATTTTTAAGATATACATCCTCTGGTATGAAGGTGAGGAGGATATCATTGTTAGACATCAGAATAACGGGTATCTACACTGGGTCTGTAATACATTTAAATGGTTGCTCTGTACCATAGAGTGAATCAGCTGCACTTTCTCATTTGCCTTGGCAAGGGTTTGGTGAATCCCTGGAAGCCAGCACTGTCCTTGGAGTGCAGAGATTAATTTCAGATACATTGTTCTCAATTTAACTTCTAGAACACTGAGTTAAAATTTTTAAGTAAAAAAAAAACATTAAAAAAAAAAAGCTACTCTTCATAGGGTTAAAATAATGCTTTGATAACAGAATGTGTTTCATGTTGGAACAGGCCAACGTAAAGTTTCTGGAAGATTTTGAAGCAGTGCTTCTCAACTTGCAAGCCCTGGTGGCTCAGATTGAAAATATAAACAAATTCATTATTCAACAGGATTAAAGCTTGCATGAGTTCTGGGGAGTTCCTGCGTGGGCATGCTCAGTCAACATTTGGACCGGAAACTTTTCAAACTTTCTTTTTTGGAAATGTTTTTGCGCCATGGCCAAGCTCTGGAGAATAACATTTAATTTTTGTTAATTTAAACACGATGAAACGAGCGATACACAACAGATTTCCTTCACTAGGGAAATGCATAAATGTGCCTAGTTCCTGAAATAGAATTTCCGCACTGCTTAGGCTTGGTCTCGGCTTGCGTTCTTAAAGTGTCACTGATCTAGGATCAGCTTTTCCTGGTCCATATCTTAAATATCAATTATGTGAATATGTTCCAGAGATAATTTTGAAAGCTTTTAGATAGTTAAAGGACCAGCTGTCTTGCTTAAAGTTTGTAGAAAACCTTCATGTGGGGGGTGGTGTGTGGTATATAATGGAAGTAAGGTGGTTAACCGAAGGTCGGCAGGTTCGAGTTCCAGTCCGAGCACTGCCGTTATACCCCTACCCTTGAGTACTTTCACCTGCCTGCATTGCTTATATATATAGCAGCTGTTCAATGGGATCTATGTATAAAAAAAAAAAAAAAATGATGTGTAAGTCGCTCTGGATAAGAGCGTCTGCTAAATGCCTATAATGTAATGTAATGTAATGTGTTACAGGGAGGCTGGCAAGCAATGACACATCTCTTCTCTCTCCAAGCAAGAGTGATTCCTGCCAGCACACACAACACTGGCCTTAGCGCACATTTATCAGACAACAAATCTAATACGACTCATGCAGTATGTCAAGGAGCAGTACATCTGAAAGCCTGTTGCTGTTTCAGTGTTTGGGTTGGTCTGTCGAAACACAAATTGAGTCCTAATTGTGTCATAGGACACAGAATTGGTTAAAATAATGTAGTTTGGCTCAAATACGTGATATTTAAATACACTTTGAGATGCAATTTGACAGAAGATGAGTGTGGGAAAGAAATTTGCTGTGTAGATCCAAACGGCTTTATCCTTTTTCTTATAATCACAGGTGCCTTTATTAACATGCAGAAGGTCTAGCCGGCTCTTTCTGAGAAGTAATCTCTTTTTTTTTTAGCTAAATGACTCTCTGTGGATGCTTTATCGCTCCAGTAATACACTTGGACTCATCTCTCTGAACGTCTCCCAGTCAGTTTTCCAACGATGTGATGCCTGGTGCAGATTTATGCACAATTGTTGGCTACTCAGTATGTACCACGGCAATGTTTACTGGCTGCAAAACACAGCAGAGAGGCTGAAATGGAAGAAATTAATTTTCATCTGAATAAGATGGAGCTCAGATAGGAACCCGACAGACAGTGTGTCCTTATGCTACCACACATTTAAATACGCGTGTCGTCATTGCTTATTTCACTGCATGTCCGCAGAAGAGCAAGTCATTTCCGATGCTCTGTCCGTGGTGTTCAGTATCCGTAACTGGCCACCGGATATTCCCGATTGCCTCTCTTGAGTGTTTGACTGGAAACGGACCCTCCCTGCTGAGGAATTCCAAACAGGGGATTGAGAATGGTTCTGTTTTACCATCATTTATGCATTATACTCAGGGGGATTCAGGAGTTTTGTGTGAACAATGTATTCCATTATGGTTTTAGGTCAGTCATGCTATATGTGCTACGTGGACGTGTGGTCATAGCACACACACGATGTGAAGGTTACAGTCCCTTGGGATAGCAGAGCGAGCTGTTTGACACCTGCTCATTCCATTACACACAAGCAGCAGTCAATTGGATGACTGGTTTAAAGGTTACTTTTGACTTGAAAATGCATTAACAGACATGAGCACAGATTCCAGGACAAATGGCTTTAGGTTGTTTTTTTATTTTGCTTTTTAACAATAAAAATAAAACCGAGTATTCCAGTTTTGGTCTCATTCAGGGTCCAGTCACATCCTGTAAATTGGTATTGGGAGGAGCATTTTACGTGAGCCAGTTGACTGCTACAGTTGTTGTGGTCTATGGGGAGTATAAGGAGAGATTATATTTGAGGCCTGCATATAAAATGTCAAGCCCTCTGTAAAAAAGGTGTTTGTAAGAAATCTAGTGGTAGGTTAGACTGGATTTTAAGTTGGACATGACCTCGTATAAAAACTAAAGCCCGTATTCCATCACCGGTGTCTTTAAGTCTGCCTTAAAATAGGCAATGCAGCACGTAGGCCAGCCAACTTCTGGGCTATATGGGAATCTCCCTGTGTTGAAGAGGGGTTCGATTCCCTGCCACAGCACACTGTCTGACCCCATCTCTATCCATTCCCCTCTCTGCTTTCTACCTGTCTGAATGAAAAAAAAAAGTATCAAGGGGTTTTAATTTGAATAATTAGTCCTGCTCCCCTTTAATTAAAAAAAGTGATTTCAAATAAAGTTAATTATTTATTCACAAAGGAACATTTTAGCCAGTTAGTTTTGGTGCTCGCTAAATCTGCTTTAATTGTGTTGTTAGCAATAGAAAGTAAGACTTGTGTTTAATTTGAAATCAAGGTTAGAGATATGGATTTTATCCTGGTGGACCTCTGCTGGAGGCGTTTAGGAACAGTGGGGCGGTAGTGTGTTGATTACCCAGCAGCCTTCACTAAATGGCCCGTGAGAAACGGCACCAAACTATCAGGCCTTGAGCTTTCTCTGGCTGCGAGGGATTTCTGATGCCTGGCATCCCTGTGAGCAAGCCCTAGAAACCATGCCACTGTGATCAAAGACAAGGGTGCTTTAATTGGCTAAAAAAAAATAAAAAAAATAAGTGCAAGCTCAGCACAAGCAAAAAAAATAACTATAAAATGTTGTGGACTGTCAGGGGTAGCGTAGGAATGAAGGACCAGACGCGACAGTAGGGGTTCAAAAAGTGCTCGACTGAACACCAAAAAGTGGAGGGGAAAACCCGCAAACAGGGAATGATAATAGTACAATAAAATAATAACTCTCCTCACAAAGAGAGAAACCGCTACCAACTCAAAGCGACCCGAATAGGGCGAAAAAACCCTTAACTAGATATTAGTACAAACAACAAATAAAAACCCTATAGCTCACAACGAAGGAGCCGAAAAACATAAACAAGAGGTAACAGAGACGGCAAAGACAATCTGTCAAAGACAGGGGACAGAGGTGAAAAAAAGAGACAGGATAGAAACGAATAACCAAATCTAAGTTTCTAGCAAACTCTTAAACACACGCAACAAGTCCCGTGGAACCACAACAAATTGAGGTGATACGGTCGAAGCGAAATGTCCGGAACACACCGTAAATTACCGGCTTTCCTTGTCAAAAAGATTGGCAATATGGAAGCGTCTAACAACAGTGACGCGAGGTTTAAATAATGACAGGAAACACGGAACAGGTGAACACACTGAGCTGAAAACCCAAATACACGAAACGGACAAGGAAAACAAAGAGAAGAGACGCAACACGAGCGCTCCCCAGGGAAGTGGTCAATGAGAGAAGAGCAGGCTGAGAAACCATGACAGTGGACATGCTTTTTTCATTGAATAAATGGCTTTACAGTAATGGCTTTATGTCACACTTAAAATGTTAACTTTCCCTCAACTTTGACTCACAATTCTGAGGGTTATTGATTTATATTTTATATATTTCACAGATAGCACATTTAAAAAAAAATCATTATTCATTCAATAAAATTTTTTTGTTTTGCTATGGCTGAGCTTACCAAACTGTTTTAAAAAAATAAAACATAAAAACTGCATTTGTAATTCCTGAGAATCCATTGATCCATGTTTTATGAATGCATTTGCACTGCAGCCTGTAATTTAAATCACGCCTTTATCTTGCGATGTGGAATTGTTTCTTCTTAAGTGCCTCTTGCTAACGGTCCCTCTAAAACAGCACCTGCAGGCTCAGCAAGAATAACTACAGGAACTAAAACACTTAGAAAAGTGGGTCAGAAAGTCTTATATCTCAGCGTACATACAGTATGGCATGAAATAGTTTCTAAATAAAAATGTCATATTGCGTGGGTTTTTTTTTCAGTTATTATTGCAAGTTCCATTTTAATTTTTTTAACATTCATGCCATTTATTAGAATCAAAACAGGACTTTTATTCCGAAACTTCCACAGGTATGTCTTTCTTATAAAAAAAAAAGAGCTATTTACATTTGTATTGCTACTAAAAGAAACTGCTTATGCAATGCAGGATCTCCAGCATCGGATATCTTGGATTCTGTCTCTTCAGACATTTTACTATTGGAACTTGCATGGATCATGACCAGGATTAATCCCTCTTCACCCGTAGCACTTGATTAATGGAGGAAGGCCATGTTGAAGCAGATTCAGTCTGCTTTCACTACATCGGTCCTGGAGACTGGAACAAGAGGAGGGGGCTGTGGGCGTGTTATAATTTAATTATTATTTTCTGATTAATGTATTTCAAAGGACAATTATCATAAAAAAATGACTTATGGGAATTATACTCTTACCATATTTTCTTGTTAAACCATCATTTAGATTACTTTATTTAAAAAAAAGGCTGAGATTTGTCAAATGTGATAACTTTAACATTTCTTCAGGCCACATGTGCGGTCAGAAACTATAAACAAAGTTTTTTTATTTTTAATCATTTTTGCCCTGAATGTATTATTTTTGCTCTTTTTTTCCATAGGATGAAAAGAACCAGGTCCTGATGACAAATGCTTGGCTGCAAATGGTAAGTTCATCTTGCTGAATGTTTGTGCCTTAGGATAATTTACAACTACGATAAGAGTTTTTACTTATTTGTATTATTGCAGACTGGTAAACATGAGAAGAAAACTAAACTTGTGTATCCTGCAGTAGATGGTCCATTATGCTGATCGTAATTACCATCTGCAGTGCAGCACAATAGGGAAATGACAGCGGAGATAACTTTAAATCAGAAACAGCAAACACAACTTCTCTGCTGGTAACATCATCTCCAGCTACTGTAGTTTTAGAGTGGCCAATTCACATAATTACATCACAAAATATGTTGAATTTGTGTGATGTGGTTGGAGTATGTGGTAGGGATGTAGATCAATGAGATGAGATGTTCAGTAGAGACGTATATTCCAAGTTAAATGTGATGCAGTTATGTCGATTATTTATTATTTCGTTCTTATTCTGTGGTCACGTTGTTACACAGGTGTTTATAGAAATAAAAATAAAAAAATTCCCAATGGGATTACTTTGGATATTGCTTATTAAGTCGAATCTCCATTCTTACTTTCACTGTTTCTCAACTTAAGCAGCTGTGCTCATTCAGGGAGCGATGGATTAGTTGATTGCATGCGGAATTAGATTTCCCATTCCCTTGACTCCATGGTAACCCTGCTTCAGCCAGTCTCGCTCTAGGGTCACTGCGTAATCGGTGCAGAGGTATTGGACTTGTCCGCACCACTCCATCCGAACAAGGCGAGATTGGCTGTAGGTGTTTATCAATCCATTATAAAAGAGTCTGCTAATAAAGCCGTCCTTTCTCATTTGCGGGGGGAAAATGCTGTAACCGCAACGTGAGCGGAACAGAAACCCTGTGTTTATGGTCACATTACAGCAGTGACCTAGCTCCTCTGGCTCCCAATAGACTTTGAGTGTCATTACGCCCCTGGTCCCGTCCTCTTCAATCTATCGCCTGACACAGGCCTGCATGCAGTCTACATTTCTATCTGATTGACCTGATTTAGGATTAAACGCAAGTGATTATTTTTGCCCCTGGCTATAGGTAACTGACTGACTGACTGGCTGTCTGTTCCCCGTTTTTGAAAAGAACTCCCACGCAATCAGGGTTAGACAGGGTTCTACCGTAATTACTCAAAATTTTATGCATGAGCTTTTCAACACAAACAGCATCAATCATAAATTAATAATTAAATTCCAATTGACAACCGTAATCAGAGACAACATTTTGCATTTTCAGTTTGGAGTTTTGGCCGGGTTTTTGCGTGACCACACAGAAATAATAATGAAAATGGATGTAATGCCATTTAATTTTAATTATGTCACTCTTGTACCAAATAAAAATGATGTTAAATGGCAAATTGAATTATCGTTTCTTTTTTGTCATGGATCATGCAATTACAATAAGAAACTGCTAATGCAAATGTGGTTTTTCATTTTAATTAAAATTATGGCAGGGTTGTGTCGTAGAAAAATTAGGTGAGAAAAATTTAATGTGAAATGGATTGCATTGCTATAAAGTGCGTCCATTAACTTGCAAATGAAAACACAAAGTGGCCTTTTGCATTTTCATTTGAATTATGTCATGGTTTTTATGCACATCAAATGTAAACGAAATGCAATCGCCGATTTGCATTTTCATTAGAATTTTGGCACATATGCTACCATGTATAATAATATCTGCCGTGCCTTGTCAAATGTTCCCCACTGGCTGCATACAGGTGTCCGGGCTGAGCTACGCTTGCCTAGTCTTGTTTTTTTAACAATCAACGTTTTCACACAACCGTGCCCAGTACAGAAACACAGAAAGCTAGATCAGGGGTGCACAACAAGGGGCCGATCCATTTCAGGATTTTGTGCCAACTACCGTTCTTAATAGTTTCTTTATCACAATTATATCTTGATCTAACAGTTGTATAAGCACCAGCTACAGCCACAGACTGCAAGTGCATCCTAAAGATTTTACTGTGCTCCAGTACACGAGTGAACCAACGTAGTTTATAGAGCTGTTAGAAAACTGAAACTCAAGTAATTGGTTGGAACAAAAACCCGGGACGCAGCCCAGCCCTCCAGGACCGGAGTTATGTGCCCGTGAGCGAGATCTGAATGCTCTGATCTGTGTATTTGTATGCTCAGCCGAGTCTCTGCAAAGAGCTGGCAGTAAGCTGCAGTGGTTTCTGCGGCAGATTGGATGCCATTTTTCTTGGGAATATGGCTCTATTAGTCAAACATCTGAGATTCACGTCACACATCAGTAATCAAACACGTCCACCAGGACCGTGTTCAAACTCAAGACGTTCTGTAGCTCGTGAGGAAATGTATTTTTAAAATATCAAAGGTGAAAAGATTGTGGCTACTTTTTTGACTGTCAAAACATTTCCAGCCAAATTCTCAGTGCAAAAATCTATTCTGACAGTAGATTTTACACTGATAAAGTACCTTTTATCCAGCGCGGATTAGTATGAACTAGGCTTGAATTAACACTGAAGGTTCTCCTGTGATACTCATGTGATGAATTCTACCTGTGTGTGAATCTGCATTTAAGCAGCCTTTGATAAAATGTCTATTGGTGTTCGTTGTGATAATCCACACATTTAAGCAGCCTTTGATAAGATGTCTATTGGTGTTTGTTGTGATAATCCACACATTTGCATATGGATGTGGCATATTGTCAAGAACTGAAAATTATTTTTCAATGTTCATGCAGAAATATGACTATGACATTTGGAAAAATGGAGATATTTACCAATGAAAGTAGGGTCCTTCTCATTAAAATTTGTTATATTTTAGGCCTTTAATTAGCAGCTGGTCACAGCCTATCCAGGAGGTTGCAATGTCATTGGTCTCTAGCGTAGCAGAAATATTACCGTTGCTCAAATTGGATTTAATACAATTCCAACATCATTACAATTAGTGTTAGTTTGTTTTGATATATTTGTGATGTGAATCATGACTTATAGACACCACAGAGATTAACTGCCAGCTGCCACGGTGAAGCGGTTTAATTGGAAAACGCACGAGGCGAGAATGTAAAGATAACTCAATCAGAGGCAAGCCAAGGCATGATTAACTAAGGGGATTGATTGCATTTTTCTTTCAGCAATAAAGCTCTGCTCTTTACTCACATGCACTGCAGTGTCAATGACGATTCCGCCATCGCTAAGCGCCGAGTCAGTCCCTCCGAGTCAGTCCCTCCGAGTCAGTCCCTCCGAGTCAGTCCCTCCGCGAGTCAGTCCCTCCGCGAGTCAGTCCCTCCGCGAGTCAGTCCCTCCGAGTCAGTCCCTCCACGTTTACACCTTTGAAGATTGGAATGCTGTGGGTGTGTTGGCGCGTTATTAACTCATGCTATCTTCGCTCTTCACCCTAAAAGCACTGGACCGACGTCTACCTGAACTGGAACCCTGACCACTACCCAGGAGTCCAAAACCTGCGCTTCCCCTCCAACCAGATCTGGGTGCCCGACATTCTCCTCTACAACAGGTACGGCGAGTCTACGTCCGGTCGTGGTTACGGTCGCGCGGTTACGGTCATGGCGCCTTTAAGTTGCTCTCCTGTTGCTCTCTCTGCGTTTTGCGCCCTTCCTGCAAAGATTAATAGGAAGCCGAGCGTAATGCGATGCTGAAGACGGGTCACTGAAGGACAAATTTTTTTATTTGTTCTTTAGTGATCCGTTTGTGGCGCGGCCTCACAGAGGCCCCCTTCCAAGGAGAAAAAAAAACAAAAAAACATCTGAGACTTGTGATCACTCTTGGAGAGAAATGGGTGTAACATAAAAGTCGTTGTTGTTTAAAAAAGAAAAACACAACAAGTCAATGCCAAGGCATATAAGTGGTAAGCCATCACGTCACGCCTGGTAACTTGAGTATGATCAGCCCAGCCAGTCCGCAGCTGCTCAGTAAGAATTTCCATTAAAACAGCCGCACTGCTCTCACATACTGACATTCATACCGGCGATAATCGCGGGGTGAGGCTCGGCGGATACCGCGTTCCACCGTTGACTACCCTGATATACCATGCTGACAGCCCTCGGCCAGCATCACACCGCCAGCTTCCATTAAAAAAAGAGAAGAAGAAAAAACGCAAATCAACGCAAATGGAGAAAAATCAGCCCCCAGCTCTTTGTAACTAATTGGTGCAATTTTCAATTTTTTGGGGAGGATTAGGGTCTTTCATTGACAGGCTGCTCCAGGTTGTGTTCAGTTAGATGTCATTTAAAAGGGAGCCAGTGATGACAGGATGCTATAGGTGGTTAAGGAACTTATAATATTATAAATATTAGGTTATGGGATTATTATTTTTTTTGGGTCAGGACTAACTTTGCTGGTACATAACTTTAACTGATACAGTATCAGAACAATAAAGAACTAAATGGAAAATTCAAAATATTAAATTTATTTCTGTTTTCAACCCTGTAAAGAGGAATTGGGCAAATTTGAATTATTTACTACTGCTACTAATACTACTACTACTACTACTACTGCTACTGCTACTGCTACTACTACTACTACTGCTACTACTACTACTACTGCTATGGATTTCTCTAGGTATGTGGCTAATGATATAAACTGTATTTCCAGTGTGTACCTCTTTCAATGTTTGCATTAGGCATCGTTTTGTCAGCCCCATGTTTCTCACTGGAGATGAAGATAAAGCAGCTTGTTGTATTGCTCTGAATGTGTCTTAGGTGCACTTAAGACATACCGGCCCACTGATCCTAATTGATATGCAGTTTGGGTACGTGCATTTCCTGCTGTTTATCATGGCCTCTGCTCATCATTGATAGGTGTTAAAATGTCATGTGACATTTCCTCTGCTTTTGCTTTCTGGCCTCCATTATATGTTCAAGGTCATCTCTTGAATCATGGTAGGCAGTGTGGTGACCATATTGAAGTGGTAATCCCTTGAATCATGGTAGGCAGTGTGGTGAGCATATTGAAGTGGTAATCCCTTGAATCATGGTAGGCAGTGTGGTGAGCATATTGAAGTGGTAATCCCTTGAATCATGGTGGGCAGTGTGGTGAGCATATTGAAGTGGTAATCTCTTGAATCGTGGTGGGCAGTGTGGTGAGCATATTGAAGTGGTAATCCATTGAATCATGGTAGGCAGTGTGGTGAGCATATTGAAGTGGTAATCTCTTGAATCATGGTGGGCAGTGTGGTGAGCATATTGAAGTGGTAATCTATTGAATCATGGTAGGCAGTGTGGTGAGCATATTGAAGTGGTAATCTCTTGAATCATGGTAGGCAGTGTGGTGAGCATATTGAAGTGGTAATCTCTTGAATCATGGTGGGCAGTGTGGTGAGCATATTGAAGTGGTAATCTCTTGAATCATGGTGGGCAGTGTGGTGAGCATATTGAAGTGGTAATCTCTTGAATCGTGGTGGGCAGTGTCGTGAGCATATTGAAGTGGTAATCTATTGAATTATGGTAGGCAGTGTGGTGAGCATATTGAAGTGGTAATCTATTGAATCATGGTGGGCAGTGTGGTGAGCATATTGAAGTGGTAATCTCTTGAATCATGGTAGGCAGTGTGGTGAGCATATTGAAGTGGTAATCTATTGAATCATGGTGGGCAGTGTGGTGAGCATATTGAAGTGGTAATCTCTTGAATCATGGTAGGCAGTGTGGTGAGCATATTGAAGTGGTAATCTCTTGAATCATGGTGGGCAGTGTGGTGAGCATATTGAAGTGATAATCTCTTGAATCATGGTGGGCAGTGTGGTGAGCATATTGAAGTGGTAATCTCTTGAATTATGGTAGGCAGTGTGGTGAGCATATTGAAGTGGTAATCTATTGAATCATGGTGGGCAGTGTGGTGAGCATATTGAAGTGGTAATCTCTTGAATCATGGTAGGCAGTGTGGTGAGCATATTGAAGTGGTAATCTCTTCAATTATGGTAGGCAGTGTGGTGAGAATATTGAAGTGGTAATCCATTGAATCATGGTAGGCAGTGTGGTGAGCATATTGAAGTGGTAATCTCTTGAATCATGGTGGGCAGTGTGGTGAGCATATTGAAGTGGTAATCTATTGAATCATGGTAGGCAGTGTGGTGAGCATATTGAAGTGGTAATCTCTTGAATCATGGTAGGCAGTGTGGTGAGCATATTGAAGTGGTAATCTCTTGAATCATGGTGGGCAGTGTGGTGAGCATATTGAAGTGGTAATCTATTGAATCATGGTAGGCAGTGTGGTGAGCATATTGAAGTGGTAATCTCTTGAATCATGGTGGGCAGTGTGGTGAGCATATTGAAGTGGTAATCTATTGAATCATGGTAGGCAGTGTGGTGAGCATATTGAAGTGGTAATCTCTTGAATCATGGTAGGCAGTGTGGTGAGCATATTGAAGTGGTAATCTCTTGAATCATGGTAGGCAGTGTGGTGAGCATATTGAAGTGGTAATCTCTTGAATCGTGGTAGGCAGTGTGGTGAGCATATTGAAGTGGTAATCTCTTGAATCGTGGTAGGCAGTGTGGTGAGCATATTGAAGTGGTAATCTCTTGAATCATGGTGGGCAGTGTGGTGAGCATATTGAAGTGGTAATCTCTTGAATCGTGGTAGGCAGTGTGGTGAGCATATTGAAGTGGTAATCTCTTGAATCATGGTAGGCAGTGTGGTGAGCATATTGAAGTGGTAATCCCTTGAATCATGGTGGGCAGTGTGGTGAGCATATTGAAGTGGTAATCTCTTGAATCATGGTGGGCAGTGTGGTGAGCATATTGAAGTGGTAATCCCTTGAATCATGGTGGGCAGTGTGGTGAGCATATTGAAGTGGTAATCTCTTGAATCATGGTAGGCAGTGTGGTGATCATATTGAAGTGGTAATCCCTTGAATCATGGTGGGCAGTGTGGTGAGCATATTGAAGTGGTAATCTCTTGAATCATGGTGGGCAGTGTGGTGATCATATTGAAGTGGTAATCCCTTGAATCATGGTGGGCAGTGTGGTGAGCATATTGAAGTGGTAATCTCTTGAATCATGGTAGGCAGTGTGGTGATCATATTGAAGTGGTAATCCCTTGAATCATGGTGGGCAGTGTGGTGAGCATATTGAAGTGGTAATCTCTTGAATCATGGTGGGCAGTGTGGTGAGCATATTGAAGTGGTAATCTATTGAATCATGGTGGGCAGTGTGGTGAGCATATTGAAGTGGTAATCTCTTGAATCATGGTGGGCAGTGTGGTGAGCATATTGAAGTGGTAATCTATTGAATCATGGTGGGCAGTGTGGTGAGCATATTGAAGTGATAATCTCTTGAATCATGGTGGGCAGTGTGGTGAGCATATTGAAGTGGTAATCTATTGAATTATGGTAGGCAGTGTAGTGAGCATATTTTAGTGATATTTTAGTTTTCTGCGTGATAAATCCAACTTCTTGATTTCTTCTTTCATGGAAACTTACCTCCACAATGTAACCAGGGACCACAGAAATCTAAAATGGCAATTCCCATGTGTAACCTCTGACAAAAAAAATTTGAAGCATTCTGGGAAAATAGTCAATGAATTTTTACATTCCCTTGGTGAATTTCGGTTTGTCTCATTTTAAAATAAGATGCCCCTGGATTCAATCAAAACCAACACAGCAAGGTCACAGCGGTGGCAGATTGTTCTGGAAGTGTTTTATATTGTTTTGTTTTGCTTTGCTAGCACTGCCCCTGATAATGCACTGGATTCCTTTGAATATTGGAGATGGACAATGAGCTGATGCACTCTGAGCCGTGCAGCTGTGTCAAGCAGATCAATCGCAGTATGCAGTATGCAGAAGTGCAAAATGGCTGTTGGAAATCTCAAATGTTTTAATGAGATCCTGATTACTGCTGGGGGGTGTATTATGAAGCAGGGTTACTAAATTAGCTTTTTTTACTTCAGTCCATGACCCAGATTTGGGAGGGTTCCGGGTTTTACTCAGTGCAGTTATTCAGCTAACTCAGTAATCCTGCTTCATAGTATACCCCCCCCCCCCGGGTTTGATTATTGATGAATTTAAAGTTTAGGTCTCATAGCTTAAAAAAAACAAAAAAAACGGTGAACTATTTAAATGATCATGTGACTATAAGTAATCGATTCCAATCAATAAAGACTTGGTATATTTTAACATCACTTCCAAAGTTACTGGGTTTCCCAAAAGTGTCTGTTCCCGATACGTTCCCTATACGTTCCCTATACGTTCCCTATACGTTCCCTATACGTTTGATAGGTGAAAGGGACACAACACAAGACTCTCTGGACATCAGCAGTGTTTGCGCAGGCAATACCAGGCACAGACTGATGCTTGGCTAAATAATTTGCATAAATGTTCTTCAACATGCCGTTTGGTGAAATAATGTCTTCCACATAGAGCTGAGCACCCCTGCCGCTCCACTGAAAGCAATAGAGGGACATAAGCTAATATGAAGCTCTACAAATCTAGATTTATTGCAGTGACTCAATTCACCTCGAAGGTGATTTAGAAATCAACTGAAATTAAGGACCGGGACCTTTTTGGCAAAGGATGAAAGCTGTAAGGTTTTTTTGTAAGGTTTTTTCTATCTAATGGAATGAGACACAACATTAAGCAGTTTGTGTTCAGAGTTAAAGATGAATAATATTGTAGTCCGACAGGGCATAACAAAAATGCTATTAATAGTTTATATTAGCGTGTTAGCAGACACGTTAAATCATTCAGCTAAGCTCCATGAGTGTGAAATGGACGGAAACACAATTTTGCATGACCTATTTTTCCATACATAATGCACTGAGTTCCCATAAAATATATATATATATTTCAAATTATTTTTGCAACATAAATTGTGAAATGGTTTAATGGTTTCATGTTTTATCACTTATAGGGTATGCATGCTTTATGATGAGGAAAATTAATGACTTTTATTGTTGTAATATTATATAATTGAAGCTGAGTATGGATTTGTTACAGATGATTTATGACGCGTCTCATATACTGTATATAATTGGGTTGTCAAGACCATATGCTTGTCTATACTCTCTGGAAAAAATGTAGAGGATATTGCAGTGACGATGTTTGCCTAAAAATTAAATTGGATATTCTAAATGGGAAAGTTCTTTTGAAAAGTTTAGTAAACATTTTTTAGAAATAAGTTTGCAATATCATCCGGTTGTTCGAAGTTGATTCAACTGGTTGCTGTAAAGTCCAATGGATTCACTGTGGAAAGCTGGAGCTGAGAGTCTCTGCCAAATAATAAAAAACAATTATCAATTATTTATTATTTATGATCAATACTGAAAAAGTTTACTGTATATACACATAATCGGAGCAAGTTTCTCTGTATTGTACACAAACATTGTTTGTATCTCAAGCACAATTATTTTCCATATGCTTCCTTCCTTAGAAAACATCAAATCGATTTGTACATTTTATTACACAAATGCAGCATATTTTTTGATGTAATTATGTGAATTGGCAGAGCGTCTACACTTGTAAACAAATTCCTTTGCCATTGCCTCTGGCTGCCATTGATTTATGAGATGCCCTACTTGGCAAAGGACACATTGGATGCTGCCTTCACATTTGGCTGAAATAAAACGATGCGTTTCTTATTTCTTATGTTTTTAGGCATGCCTTGAATGGTCATAGGGGCAAACCCTGCCTTCGCAGGCAGCTGGGTTACGTTTGGGAAAAAACAACAACAAAAAAAACAGCCAACAGCATGTAACATTAGCAATTATGCCGCACTGTCACGGTTGCATACAGTAGCCCCGGCAAATGCTGGCCCAGACAGCCTATAGCAGGATGCGTCCTATGGAATACGACACACAACATCCCCACAGCGATAAGCTTGGACACGTTGTGAAAGAGGAGGCAGAGGTCAAGTGTCAATTTTACTGCAAATCAGTGAATAGCAATGAAGGCCAATAGGCAGAGGGGAATGAAGGAACATCAACTTCCCTACAGATGTGCGAATGAACGCCAAGGATTCACCGCGAATCCCACCTCTTTCACACTTTTTTATGCTTCCTGCTCTGGTGAAGATGATGGTGATTTAATGCAAAAATCTGGGCTGTGTCAGAATCGGCACCCTTCCATACTATTGAGTATGCTTGTTGAGTAGACAGGATAATAATTTTTCTCTGAATGTAGTGTACTTAAAACCTCCAGATGATATACTTACATGTACTTCCGGGATTTTGCTGAGTATATTCGGGGGCATACCTTTTCAAAAAGTACACAAACATTTCGTTGCATAAATATGACACACAGCTTAATTTAAAAAATGAGGCGCAGCTTTCCTGGCTCTTTCCTTCAATAACAAAAACACGTGACATGGCCATGCAAGGGTGGGATGTCTTACAACACTTCCACAGTATGCTTGGAAAATAATAAGGAGGATATTTATTAGCATACTGCATGCAGCATACTAAACAGTACACAATTGGTAGTGCACAGTACACAGGACACAGTAGATAGGGCTCTGATTCAGACACAGTCCTGGATTCAAATGCAGGCTTTAAAAAAATGAATACAAATCAAATAGGACTCTAACGGAACCCACTCTGCCACAATGGAGGACAAATCACTATACAGCCAGTTCAGTCTGTGACCTCATGCATCCCCGTGACACCTTCATGCTAGTCTGTTAGCATTGCTGCTGGAAGTCTTTAGTCTTCATTGTTTCACATAGTAACTTCATCGACCACAGTAGTGTGGATCTCACATTTTAAAGGCCACTATTTAAAAATGAAAAATTATTGGTAATATGCCTTCTATTTAGCCTTGAAAAAGTACATCTGATTTTGAGTTTGAGATAAATATTGAGATAAACGATTAAATACGTTTTCTGAATAAAAAGGTCGATATGTTTTTTAAATTTAAAAAAAAAAAACCCTTCAGACAATGTGAAGGGAGGGCTTTTTAATTGGATGTATTGCGCAGTGCAGAGCCAAAGTCATTGGCCTTTTATAGGGTCATTTATAAACAACACTTGTCACTGTTTGTCCAATAACTGTAACCTCCTACAAACAAATATATATATTTTTTAAATTGATGTATTCCTAAATTTTTGGTTTTATGTATGAGACATTATCTCTGTTTATCTAAATGGAGAATTAAAGAATACTTTACAGTAAGAACTTCCGGAAACCTTGACATGCTTATTTGTGGAAACCCACCTGTGAGAATCAAAACACATACAGTGGGGACCAAATGTTTGAGGGCAGTGACACAATTGTTGTTGCTTTGGCTCTGTACTCCAGAACATTGGATTTTAAATGGAACAGTGACTATGAGGTTAAAGTACAGACTTTCAGCTTTAATTTGAGGCTTTTTACATACATATCAGGTGAACCGTGTACTTTTTTATACATAGTCTCCCCCATTTTAGGGTACGAAAAGTAATTGGACAAATTAACATAAACTTTAATAGTTATAATATTTAACATTTGGTTACATAACCTATCTGCATTTGAATGGATCACTATGAGAATTGCAGAGTGGAGTGATGGTTTGAGGCTCGTTTGATATCTCAGACCCTTGTTGACTTACTGCCATTTAGCCAACCATGTGTTCCATACTGTTCCAGCATAATTGACAACTTAATGTAACACCCCCCCCCCCCCATTCCCATAGAGATCCATTCAAATGCAGAGAGGTTATAGTAAAATCAGAATATAACATAAGAAGAATCTTTTTATGTTGTTGGGTCACAGACATCAGGAAGTCATGGCATGCAAAGGTATGTAACCAAATATGAAATATGAGAACTTTATTTAAGTTTATGTTAATTCATTACTTTTCTTTCCCTAAAATGGGGGGGGGGGGACTATGTATAAAAAGGGCTACAATTGCTACACTGTTCACCCAATATGTATGTAAAAACCCTCAAATTAAAGCTGAAAGTCTGCACTTTAACATAGTCACCTTTCCATTTCAAATCCAATGTTCTGGAATACAGAGCCAAAGCAACAAACATAGTGTCACTGCCCTCAAACTTTTGTTTTCCACTGTACATCAGTGAACAGCATGCAACATGTGTCGAAGAGAATATACTGGTGCTACAGCGAGATTATTAAATACATAACGTGCTCAAATTTGTTGGTACCCCTGGTAAAAATCAGTAAAAAGGGTTATAAAAATGTACTGTTTGGTGAATTAGCTTAATCTCACACTGAAAAAATTAGAAAAATCCAAACTTTAATGAACATTTATTTATTATGAGAAAAAAAAATCCCTCATCAAGAAATAATTATTTTTAAGAAAACCACGTTGGCCACAATTATTGGCACCCCTGCATTTATATATAGCATAAAGTATTCATTTTTAATATTTGGTCACATATCCTTTGCATGCCATGACTTCCTGATGTCTGTGACCCAACAACATCAAAAGACTCTTGAAAATAAGATATCAATAAGAGTCTTTTTATCAATAAGTGTGGAAAGCCATGTTGCAGAAGCTGTCAGAATGTGGTTCCTCTCGCCACAGCTAATATTTTGTGGAATATTAATATATTAATGGCCAAGGTTTTCAGCTACACCACTAAGCATGTGAATAAATCTATAAATAAGTGTGCCTTAATGGGAAAGCAGAGGGGTAGATATTCGCTGTGAGTCGTTGGACCATAATATGAGAGGAGCCCATTGAGGTGAAGGACGATGGAATGAAGAGAATGTGGCTAATGTAACAAATGCTAATGGCTAATGTTATCTGTGTTCAGCAAGCCCCTCTTAGGCTATTTCACACCTGCGGGCCCTGCAATCGACCTGAGCCACTTTTCCATGCCTTCCCCCCCCCCCCCCCTCTCATTCTCTCTCTTTATTTTTCTCACTTCTGCAAGAACCTGCAGCTTGTCTACAGACAGTAGATAACACCTTTGATTGCTGCACACTCCCTTTGAAAGGAGTCATAATGAATAATAGCCTTTCATTAGGGGGCGGCATAGTAGTATTAATGGTTGGGGACTGGAACTTGTAAAAAGGTGGTTGTTTCGTTTCCCAGTAGTAGTGTGCGCTGCCGTTACTGAGCTAAGGGTTAAAACCTAATCGCTTCATATATATATCCAGCTATATATTAATGATACATGTAATAAGATGTAATAAGAAGTTGTGTAAGTCGCTCTGGATAAGAGCGTCTGCTAAATGCCTGTAATGTAATGTAATGTAAACCGTCGTTATCATTGGCCTTCAAAATCCAATCGTCGCGGTTGCATTGTTATTAGCCTTTGCATTGTCTTTCAGATGATCAAGTCGGCTTCCGCTGTCTTTAAAACGTCACACAAGAGTTAAAAAAAGCCAACCATGGTCTTGTGCTTTCCATTAGACCATAATGTCAGTATGATTCAGCATTTTTATAATTCAGCTGGTTGAGCAGGCTGTTCCATTCCAGTAAATGGCACAGTAAACTAGGAAGAATGTAAGATCATCAAGTTGCCCATTTTTATAATAATCGATCTGGAATTTACCATTACACAGACCATAATATAGATATTAGACCGTGGCTCAGATTATGGTCGTAAGCAGTAATGTCCCCCAACGCGGGCGAGGGTTCGACTCTGCGTCATGGCTCCAACTGAGCTGTGATCCCTTCTCTATCTGCTATGCTGTCTCTTTTCTACCAGTCTGAATTAATGTAAAGTTAACAGCAGCGTGGACTGTCCACTCTCCTTTAAAAAAACAGTTGTTCTACTTACAGTAAAGGCAATCACATTACTGCCCTAACCACTTAATGGTAGAGTGTGAGAAGTGTGTTTTAAATAGCAGTAGTGTGGCCCACTTCCCCGTTTTACAATAGATTTATATTATTATTCTTGAGAAGCTTTTTGCTGATGCATTTGAAATATGAGATACAAATTCCAACAAGTATAAAATCGTTGATTAAAATAATAGAGCTTGTTGGCTTTTTTTATGGACTAATAAAACAACTATAAAACATCTTTGGGTTATGGTTATTTATGACTTAAGTGTGTTTTCCTGGCTTCAGGGGACGAGAATTGCGGATATGAAACTTTTGTGTGATTTAACAGTGCCTGGTTTGATCTGTCTAAACAGTGCAGAGTAAATGGAAGCTTGTTTGGTCTGTATCATAATTCAACATTATGTAAATCCTGATCTCCTTGACTTGCCAGTTCTTAGACAGGATGTACTGATATTCTTTGATATGTCTCAGAGCCAACTCGTAATTCACACTCTCTCACATTGGTCTGGAAAAGCTGCCATACATAATAATCTCTCAAACATAATACAAATACTGATGAATGATTGTATTGTCTTCCACAGCACAAAAATATGTATTTGAATAGGTTGTAACATCATTATCTATAAAGTTTTCCTTTATTCGGATAAATAAAGGAAAAGTTCATTGCACATTGTTGGACTTTTTTTTGTTTTAGATTAGTAGGACTATACAGTATATATATATATATATATATATATATATAATGTATAACTTGCTTTAGAAACATAAAGTGAGCTAGATTACAAGTCCCTGATTTATGTTCAAGCAAGTTTAGCAATTATAGTAATGAGTCCAGACATTTTTGTAAATCAAAGTTGATAATTATTGGTTATTGAATCCAGGCCATTGTTGGATGCTGTCTTGGTTGTGACAGCTCCTTCATCAGGGTCTCTGAACACAAACTAACCAAACCCAGATCCACATTTTACCATCACCTGTCAAAGGCCCCGTTCACATTACAGGTAAATACAAAATACGGTTGTTGCTACTCATAGTGCTTATTATGGTCAAGTTCACACTTAGTACGTTTACGAATGAGAGCGACAACTAGTAGTACCGAGTCCTGCTCGAAACAGGTAGGCCTACCAAAGTTGACCCTCGTTCCTATGCAAATGCGTGTGGATGTGCGAGTATAGACGGGGACGGGAGTTATGAACGAGAGCGGGAGTTGACGTGTGGTAGCAGATGTGCAGTGATTAACTGTGCAATGTTCCCTGACTTTCTGTCACTCTCTGAAAGAAGAAAAACTTGGAACATTACTTTTATAGATTCGTCAATATTCAAAGCAAATATCACGCTATTACAAACTTACTCACAGCACTGTAAATAAAGGAGCGAGTCCTGTTACGTTGTCCTGTTCATTCGTACATGTAAGCATTCTCGGTCTTCTAAATATACGCACGTGCATCGGGACACAAAACATGAGCGACTCCAGTTAACTTTGAAAGTATGAACAGGGCCCCAGACTTTGATGAATTCACAATAATTCATGCAGCTAAAAGCTGATTACACATTGATTATACCTTCAGGTAAAGTAGACCCTACTAAATACGCTGCGGTTTTTGATCTGTCAGTTGAGCAGAGTCTGATCGTTCTTCAACAGAGCTGTGAGCGGCAAGCTTGGTATGTGTTTTAATGGAGTTTAATGGAGCCTTTATAAGAATGAAGGCCAGCCTCGTGCATAATTCAGGTGAGACAAGGCTGTCTAAGTACTCTGACACTGACTCCCATTTACCGTGCTCTTAGTTTTTATGATATTGGATGATTTACAGCAAAAAAAGAGGACAGCAAAGTCCCCCTCAGTAAAAGTGATGTCGCATTAAAAAAAAATCCTAAAAGAGACGACATCAGTGTCCCTACGTGAATATGATGCCGCGTTAAACTAACGAGCCGTCATTGACGAAGAAGGTATCATGCTGACAATGTTTCACCAAGGTGTACTTACAAACTTCACTGTAATTGTAAAAGCTACAGCGGCTGTCAAGGACTTTTCAGCAACGTGTAAGGGGATGTTGTTGACAGGCTGGTGGAAAATCATGACAAACGGTCCGGGGCCTATCGAGCATTGTATTCGGTCTGTTGCATCCACTTCCCTGGAATGGTATGTGAGGGCTACCTACCATAATTGTTCCTACTGAACCCGGTGACCATAATAGAATAGAATAGACTAGAATAAAATATAACAGAATAGAATAGAATAACCTTTATTTTCCCTTTAGGGAACTTCAGTTGTAGCCACCAGCATCAACAAAAAAGACATAGACAGTGTCCCACAACACACAAACAAACATATCAAATAAAGACATTCAATAGAATCATTACATTAATCAAACTAATTAAGTGAATTAAAGTGGAATATAGGCAGCCATGATTTAAAAAATCCCCCGCTGTCCCGAGATGTCTAATGTCATTAAGCAGTCCAACACACAAACTCCTCCTCCACTTCTTTTCTGCATACACGCAGTGTTGCGGTCTCTGTATACATTGTCGAAACGGAGCACTGAACTGCGTCAGCCTTCCCACTTGTCGCCTCGCGACTTCAACTCCGGTGAAGAGCGGTAAACTGTTGCTGCAGATCGAACGGACATTCCCGAGCATATGTTGCGATTGCGTCTCTATAGTTACGACCACAAACACAATTATTCAGACTAGACAATTCATCAATATTATCAAAACAAGCAGCAGGAGTGCCCTGAAAAATCTCCAGCCTGCTTCCCCATACCACAACAGACACACAGCACATGAAAAAAACAAAAAACAAAAGCCCGACACAACAAAATACATTCAAATTAGCAAACACAAACACGAGAGACAGCTGGACTACATGTCGAATGCAAACTTTATGTACGGTGTTTTTAACTTTTTTTCCGTTGTTTATTCTGAAGACGGAAAAACATGCTCACTTTCATTTCCGTACTGGAATGGAAAAGTCTGGGAGCAGTGCAATGTCACTTGTAAGTCAAGCCAAGACTCTAACAAGTTTCAACTGTGTGTGTGTGTGTGTGTGTGCGTGTGTGCATGTGGGTTGGGGATTTCAACCACCTCCTCACTTTCTTATTTTGAATGGCATACCACACTCAAGAGCAAAAAACAGTACCTTTCACAAAAGCTTATTTTATCCTACTGCATAGTTGTCTGAGTTTTATTTGCACAAAAAAAGTACAACTGTCATTTCAAGTGCAGAGTAGAGACCCACTGTGTCAACAAACAATATGGGATAAAAAAAAAATAAAAAATAAAAAAAAACTTTTTATTTGTTTGCTTGACTGATCTGACAGCAAATGAATATAGAAGAGCCTGTGGCGGTCTCCCGTATGGAACATTAAGGAACAGCAGTGCGCCGCCGCCAAGCATCTTTCAGAGCCTCTATATATCTCAGGGTTTGAAATTGGGATTGGGCTGTGGTTTGTGGTTAGACTGAACGGTCTGGACATTGCTGGTCTTTACTGGCAGCGCACGGAAAGGCTTCAGTTTCGCAGCACTAAGATCACAATCTGAAAGTATGTCTCCTTTTATTTTTGTCCTTCAGCGCAGATGAAAGATTTGATGCCACCTTCCACACCAATGTCCTGGTGAACGCATCAGGGTCATGCCAGTATATACCACCAGGTGAGTGTGTGTGTGTGTGTGTGTGTGTGAGAGAGAAAAAGTGAGAGAGAGGCTTACACATTCTTTTTTATCCTGCTGTAGTTTACATTTATATATTTATTATAATTTTTAGGACTTAAACATGTTAGAATATGGTTCATACCACAATGCCACAATAATACATTGATGATATCATTTTTGCAGAAAAACAACTGAGGAAAATTATAGCTTATTATAATTATAGCTTAATTATAGCTCATGTCAATATTGTAACATGATGGAAAATAACAAAACTAGCAGTCGATTGCTTTGGTCTGAATATAATTGACGGCATCTGCCTGCACTAATAAACAAAACTCCCCCCTTCCCTCCTCCCAAGGAATCCTGAAGAGCACATGCTACATCGACGTGCGCTGGTTCCCCTTCGACGTACAGAAGTGCGAACTGAAGTTCGGCTCGTGGACGTATAACGGCTGGCTCCTGGATCTACAGATGCTGGAGGTGGACACCTCAACCTTCATCCCCAACGGGGAGTGGGACCTCGTGGGTAAGGCTGGCACACCACCGGCAGCCCCCCCGTCTTGCCTTCTCTGAATGACAGTGTGCTCTGAATCTAATGAGAACAAGCAGAAGAATTAAAGCTGAAGGACGCCACGTTTAGAAAAAAAATATATATATATATCGGAATGGTCATGCTCAGTTGGTAGCAATCATATAAAAAACCGTTGTGAGTAAAATCCAGTACCATATACTCACTGTGTTTATACCCTTAAATTCTACATTCTAAAACCAGCAATTCGGCCCTTTAGTTTAGTTTGGTTCACGAGAACCAAACGAAGAGATAGGCCGGTTGTACGTTCATGACGAGGTCTGTGGAAGCAGTGGGGTTGGGGGTGTGGCTTTTTCTCCGTGGGCAGGGCCATGGGATGTTATGACTTTGAAATGTTTTGACAAAGCCGTTGAGAAAGTTGCGTACTCCTGCTTTAATATGAGTGTTTGATATGGCTAATATGAGTTTATTATAACGTTGTGTAACAGACTTATTTACTCTTCTCTGGTATGGGATCACCAGTACAATCTCAATTTAATTTTGTGACGTGCTCAACAAATTCTTTAGCTAAGATGGCTTCCCTGGGAATGGACTCCTGGCGAAGAACCTAGACTGTGAGAAAGGGAAGGTTGAAAAGCCGTAGGTGTGCATTAACTATGTCTCACTTCTGGGAACCGCTCTCGGAGAATCTGACCAATGAAAAAACACCACTGGCGTGGTGAAAGTGTTGTTTCTGGACAGTAAGGTCGGTCGCTGACGATTTCCCGAAAACTGACCATCTGGTGTCTCAGACTACATTTTGTCAATGCCATTAAAATGAGCTGCTGGAGCCGAAGGTAGGTAAGGATGAAATTCATACACGTTCAGTATGTTTAATAGGATTGCTGAGATAGGAACCATGGAGGCTATTTATGGAGGCAGTCCTCAAGAGAAGCCTAGAGGACACTGCTGGAAATCACTTCAGTACAGATGTCACACTGATACCAGATAGTACTTATTGACCCAGAGAGTTATACATAAATGAGAAAACTTGGCAGTGAGGCTGGAGACTTGGGAACCTTCCAGACCAAACACGGCATCAGGATAGTCACTAGATCTCAGGAAGAGTGAGCTAAATAACCTTTATTTTACTATGTACTTACACTGTATATTTTGGGCATAAATCTGGTATCGTCTAATGAGTTGTTTAGTTAATTTAAAATTTTCCAGCATTTAAATTTTTTTAAAATCTCACACTCACACGTTATCCCATTTACAGATTTTATTTCTTCTGATGTATTGATTATTTTTTAGTTTTTGCTTTTTTGCAGCAGAAATGTATGCATAGCTACAGACACTATATAGCCAAAAGTATTTGGGACACCAGTCTGGGGCTGTTTTACATGGTTCAGGCTAGGCTTCTTAGATCCAGTGAAGGCAAATCTTACAGCATACAATTGACATTTAATTTTGTGCTTCCATCTTTATGGCAACTGTTTTGGGGAAGGCCTGTTTCAGAATGACAATGCCCCCCGTGCACAAAGCGATGTCCGGACAAAAATGCTTTGTCGAAATCGGTGTGGAAGAACTTGACTGGCCTGCGCAGAGCCCTGATCTCAACCCCATCGGACACCTTTGAGATCAATTGGAAAGCCGACTGCGAGCCAGGGCTAATCGGCCAACATCAGTGCCCGACCTCACTAATGCTCTTCTGACTGAATGGAAGCCATTCCACGCAGCAAAGTTCCCAATATCTAGTGGAAAGCCTTTCCTGGAGAGTAGAGGCTGTTATAGCAGCAAAGGTGGGAACCAACTTCATATTAATGCCCATGAATGAGATGTTCGTTGAGCAGGTGTTCATATACTTTTGGCCATGTAGTGTATCTTAACATTCAAGTACAACCACAGGTATGACTGTTTTTTTTTAATGTACCCCATTAAAGTCACATGCATTCCTCGTTCACTCTTTTTTTGGTTTAAGAGCTCCTCCACCTGCCCTGAGTTTGTTTGTTAAAGCTGGAGGCCAAATCGAAAAACACCGTTTTGCCATTTATCTAAATCTTGCTCTGGGCAGCAGAGTTGGTGTCAGATCCTCCTGAATTCTGTCACCTCAAGAAATTAACTGAAATGAATACATTGAAAATTACATTAACGTGCAGTGATTTTTTCCCCCCCAATGAATTAATTCCAATTAATTTACAGACTTGACTAAATTAAAACTGAATTGACCTCAATAGACAGTCGACATCGAGTACATTGCATCCACTGAAGCCAATATCAATGAAGCTGTGGGCAGATGACACAAGATTAATGAAGCATACCTTTTAAGTGAGACTGATCACCAGTCTGAATGTTTGGCACGATTAGCTTGTGTTCTGATTTCAATAAGGCACACTAGTTGATTAGTTGACCTGTACCTTGTTAGTTTAAACTATTTAACAAACTGCACTCATTATTCAGGCCTGGATCATTTATATACTGTAATAGATGATTTAGGAAGCATGTGCTGTGACAGCCTAGTGAGCCTACCATTCCACAAAACTCCATGAAAGACCAATGACAGCAGTAAGAATCGATACGAAAGGGCTTTTAAAGAGAGGTAACTTTATGCAGCCAGGCACCTTTTCTGGTCTTGAATCGAGCCAGTGATGTATTCTGCAAATTGAAGAGCTGCCATCTTATCAATGACCACCCTCTGTGTTTTTTTGGCAGGTTGAAGACCAGGCGGGTATAATATAGACGTTATTACCCAGAGCACCTTGAAGTCAAAACAACAATATTTTATCCGTTAAACAATTCCAACGCAGTAATAGTGATATATTCATACTTCATACGCGCATAAAACAAAGATATTACTGTTGTAAAAAGATCAATATAGTCCCGCGCCATTTTCTACATTTGTAGCAGCTAAACATCAATCTGGCCTTGTACCTTCGGTTCTCTATGGTCAAACGTCAACCTTTCAATACAAGGGTCACGTAAAATATGATCACTCAAACTGGAGAAGAAGAGGGGGTGGGCGGCAGATAAACTCTTTGGACCTTTTTGTTGTGTCCGAGGGACTTCATCGATGCGGTTATGCCCACTGGCTTGTACCCCTGGCTGGCATTAAGTCTTGCCTGCTTGTTAGCTCAAATTTTGCCCTGCTCGGTCTGTAACAGGCAGGGCGGTCCCTCTCATTGCCGGTTCAGAGTGCGCTAATTGACCATGCTGTTGTAATGACATAATTAGCGGTGGTTAGCGCGGGTTTCTATGCAGCTGGCAGAGAACAGAGCGTGGCAGAGAGTGACAGATGGCGGTTCTGGGATCCTCGTCTGGGCGGTGACCTCGCCAGTGTCGCTGACGGGGTGGATGCCGGCGATGGACAGACGCTCAGTTTGGCGGACTGAGGGCACGGGGGCCAGTGCTTTTGACGCGGTGGGGTCCGGCGCTCCCACAAATATCCCACAGGGGAGCCAAAGGGGACAAGAAAAGGTCTTTAAGATTACTGAGGCAGGGGGGACATTGAGTTCACACAATCACTCTTTTCAGAATGACATCATGTATGATGGACTAGTGGCTTTGATTGAGAGGGTCCACAGAATTCTGCTCAGAGCCACTGATTATGGTAGAACTATAGGTCAATTACACAGTTTACTCACCTCACCTGGTTTTCTTAGTCTACGCGGTTGTTATATTTAAACTGAAACCAAAAACCAGCAGCCCCTGCAGCTCTCCAAGACCAGGGTTGGTCAGCCCAGGGTTGGTCAGCCCTGGCATAGATGATTCAGTAATTCCTTAGAGTACTATTAAACAAGACTGAATGGTATGAATGTATATTTTCAGCAATGTGCCTCTCTTTAAAGATGATCTCATCAAACCCAATTTGTGAATTTTATTTCCATTAACAGTATCTTCTGATTCTTGCTGTGATATTGTAATTCGAGTGAAACCCTGGGAGATGGCTACAGTCACTCCACCTCTGCCCGCCTCCGCACGTCATTAGCAGAAGCTTGAAGGCGGTTTGATTTGATTGAACATGCGAGAATGATAAATGAAACACACTGAGCCCAGAACAGAATGTGCTTGATGGCTTTAATTCCCCCCCCCCACCCATCCTATCACATTCATCCTTAGTGACGCACCCATCCTATCACATTCATCCTTAGTGACGCACCCATCCTATCACATTCATCCTTAGTGACGCACCCATCCTATCACATTCATCCTTAGTGACGCACCCATCCTATCACATTCATCCTTAGTGACGCACCCATCCTATCACATTCATCCTTAGTGACGCACCCATCCTATCACATTCATCCTTAGTGATGCACCCATCCTATCACATTCATCCTTAGTGACGCATCGAATCTTTACAGTTGGCCTCCTCTTTTCTTCGGTCCTCTCACTTGATTGGTTCCATTCATTCTATGAGCTCTGTTAACTAGCATGGCAAGTAAATGTCTCCAGATTAAGAATTTGAAAAAGAATGATAACTTCTGGAATTCTAAGGCGCTTTCCTGTTCTGAAACTTAGATATTTTTTTTTGGGCAAAATAGCGAAGCCTTTGCCTTGGTTGACTTTGACTTTAGGGCTCATTAAATGGATTGAAATTAGAAATTGCAAGCTGATTGCAAAAAAACTAAGAGATACAGCGCTGTGTCCTGAACAAAAAATGATTACTGAATTTCTGAGGACACATTGATTGCTTGGGCATGCATGCAGATGTTATTAGATTGTTTTTAGGAATTTAGTGGCTTGCAAATTGTTAATGATATGATATTTTCCTCTTTTTGTGTGTGTGCATGTATGTGTGTTTGTGTGTGTGTGCACATACGTGTGTGTGTGTGTGTGTTTGTTTCCCAGGGGTCCCGGGTAAGAGGAATGAGCTGTATTATGAGTGCTGCAAGGAGCCGTACCCAGACGTGACATTCACGGTCACCATGCGCAGACGCACGCTCTACTACGGTCTGAACCTGCTCATCCCCTGCGTGCTCATCTCCGGCCTCGCCCTGCTCGTCTTCCTGCTGCCCGCAGACTCCGGGGAGAAGATCTCGCTAGGTGAGGTGCTGGATGAGACCGCGTGGTATCCAAGCGTTGCCATGGGTTCTGTTGCCGCGTGTTCCGTTGCCTATTTCTTTTCATGTGGTACTGGACATACTACTATGAAAGCAGTAATACTGATAGTCATGGCAATATTGCAGCGTTACAAATGTAATCTGTGGCTGTAGGAAAGGGCTGTTTACCTCCTTATATCTTAATAAATATCACAAAAGTCGATCAAGTAAGAAATGCAAAATTAATTCAAAAGCCATTTCTTATGACTCTGTAGTGGTTCGTGGCTGTTTGTTTTGTTTTGTTTTTGCGGCTCTCGTCCTGCCTTCACGATTGGGAATCAATCTGTTTTTTTTCACGTTCCATTTCGTGGTTTGCAGCCCTCATTATTGTTTTAACCTGTGCTTCTGCCTGCGGGGTATTTAAGCTCCTCACTTCCACTTCTCCGGTGCTTGTTTGTCTCACGACATTGCATTCAAGCCAAGTATAGCCAGGAACTAGCGACCTCCTGATATTAAACTCTGTGTTCAGGGGGGACTTGCTATAGCTACTTAATCGGGTATAGGATTGTTTTCCAGCTGGTAGCGTTTGGTGCTATCTATTTTGTTTTTTTGCTGTTCTCTCTGATACAGTTTTTCTTCGTTTTTACGTTTTGGTTTTGCACTCTTCCGGCTTTGAGCTATTGTAGCCGAGAGTGTTCTTTTGTTTTACTAGTTTCCCATGTTTAGCTCATTACGTGAGCTCTGGAGATTTAGTTTGTATACTAGTTTTAGTAGTGCACCTGGTTTTGTGGGTTGATTTTCGTTTTGGCTGTTAGCCTTAAGAAATTAGGTTTCTGTCTTTTCTTTCTTCCTTTATTATTTTATCCCCCTAATTATTGGTCCTCACTGTTGTGAGCTGACTTGTTCTGATCTCACCACTTTTGCGTTTGAATATCCAAACCATCAAATAACCCATTACACATCCAGGCTTCAATTCAATTACCTGTGGTATAGGGCAGCTGTTAGTTACCTGTTTGAAAGTGAGACAAATTTCTCGACATCAAGAATGAAATGAGTCCCGATTAGGCTATTCCAATGCTGTAAATGTCGGTTCCATGGGATAAATTAAATTCAGCCTGTGCTGCCAACAGTGAGATTTACTGCCATTGCAGTATTGTTAGAATAGGCCCCTGGATGTGGCGTGTACACTGGGCACAGAAGAGCCAGGTTAGCATGCCAGTAATTTCTGTTGTTAACCATTAATACAAAGAAAGATGAAACCCAAGACAGAACCTGTACAGGCAGCAGTAATACAGTTTCAACAATAATCAGTTGCAGTAGTTTCAGACCACCTGATTTATTTTATATCCTTCTTGTTTTTAAACCAGTCTATTAACATGAGGCTGAACGATAATCATATAGCCATAGCATGCACTCTTTCTCTGGCTACCACCTACCGAGAATATAAGCATTCCCATAGTCCCATCTGTTATCCTACTGCTATCTTGAAACTGTTGATTACACACAACTCAGAATGCCACTTTCCAAACCTTCCTGGTTAACCTGGTGACATAATCTGTCCGTTGAATCTAGTGATCCGTTCTCCCACTGGAAAAATGTGAGTATTGAATTTACGTTGACTGAAGAGCGACGAGGAGCCAGTGGCATCGTACCAACCTGCTGTGAGTCAATGTCAGGGAAATACGTGAGACGGTTTGGTTGTTTGGATTGACCGCAGGACCCTGTGTTGTTCCCCTTGTAGGAATCACAGTTCTGCTTTCTCTCACCGTCTTCATGCTGCTAGTTGCGGAGATCATGCCGGCTACTTCTGACTCCGTACCTCTCATTGGTAGGTAGCTTGTTAATACCATAGAAAGCTAAGATTATCATGCTCTTCCTCTGGTGTTAAAAAAATAAATAAATCCATCACTGGAATAAGAGTCACACACACCACATGCTGAGACCCTCTACTGGGTTAGAGCTGGGTTGAAATGCATGGGGAAAAAGTATGATATTTTAGACTTCATCTTTACATAGTACATACTGTATTGTAGCCTTAATCTTTACATAGTACATACTGTATTGTAGCCTTAATCTTTACATAGTACATACTGTATTGTAGCCTTCATCGTTACATAGTACATACTGTATTGCAGCCTTAATCTTTACATAGTACATACTGTATTGTACACCTGGCAGAAGACCTCAACAGCTGTTGTGTTTCCATTTGTAATTGTGCATAAATAATGTGTGAATTTGTTATTTAAAGGTTGTATTTCAGTGGCTAATTTAGGCACAGTTTTACCGCATAGGGATGCCACATTTGTCTTTGCTGAAAGTTGTAGTTGGTAGAATCTTTACCTGTAGGATAATTTTATCAGGAAGGGAAGAAAATTGGGGAAAGACATTGACGTAAGAAATCAATTACCTGCAGAAAAGTTCTAAGTCCATTCAAAAGAGTTCAAAAGGCTTCAAAGAGTGCCAGGATCATCGGAAGAGCTAGCGCTGCCTGTCAATTTGTAAACGTTCCCACTTAATCTTAAAGACCTCTCAGTCTATGGGAGACAGGTGGTAAATGTAGCTGTGATAGTTTGTTTTTATTTGATACTCCAGTAAAGGCTGAAAGGAGCAGCTGTGTGGTGTATGAATGGATGTGTATGTTGGCCGGTCAGTCATATTTACTAGACTGATTTATCTTCTTATAAGGTGTTCCAATGTAGTGTACACATCCGGATAATGCCAGTATATACCACCAGAGGGGTGTGTGTGTGTGTGTGTGTGCCTGTGTGTGTGTGCCTGTGTGTGTGCGTGCGTGCGGAGAAATGCAGGATATTTAGAGGGAATTTTTAATATTTAAGGAGACGTTTGGACCATTTAGTTCAAGACTTTGCCATTTTACAAATGCATTTTCTGCCAAACTTGCAATTTTACTGAATTTGAGAGTATATAGAATAGCCTGAGTCACATAGTGAGCCAGCTTGTGTACAAACATGAATAATTAGAAGCGCTGGTAGTTTTCATGAAGAGTTTCTATTCCCCTGTCTTAATATGACAAAGTATGTGTAACGAGAGTTGTCTGTGCTTGCAGATTGCATTGCTATTGTGTTGTTGCACGGTGAAAGCTTGACTGCCCTGCCACTCAAACTAATTTGTTCACACACTCCTGTGGACCAGACTTCCAAAGTTCTGTTGCACGTTTCAAACGTCCCCTGGCTTTTTTATGTGCTGACAGGAGTGAAAAAAGAACATATTTTATCAAACGTCTTATTAGCCAACATTATCTGTGACATGAGGCTTACCCACTCTGCCCTGGTTTGGCCCTTCCGGCTGAACAGTAGTGACTCAATCGAGCAATGTGGAAAGCGTATAAGTAACTTGGACAGGAAGATGTTATCCATAACGTGTGCCCACAGAACATTTGCCCTTCTCTGAAGTATGTAGTGTCAACACTGCATCACACCCACCCACCATAGTGATTTTTCTGTGGGGACAGTGTGGCGACTGTCTGGGAATTTCAGCTGAATTTTACTCCCACTCGCACCCCCCGTAGCCTTGCGAAGTGAGAAAAACGAAATGTGCCTTTCAGTGATTTGGCGATGACAGTTTATTTATTTTTTTTGTTCCGTTTGTTTGATTTATTCTCGGGAGTCGTGCTATCCGGAGGGAGCGCCACATTCTGAAGAATCACTGGATGGAATAATTTGTCTGCTCACATGAAAAATCAGGAGTAAAAAGAGAATGGGGGAGGAAATTCCATATGGAGATGTATGAATGGGAAGGAACAATTCCGGTTAATAAAACGCAGGGAACGTCAGGTCCCTTTCAGTCCGTCTTGTCTTTACAGTGGAGACTGGTCTCAGAAACCTATTCCTAAATGAGATGTTATTCAGGGCTTTTATGTATCACTTGAGTACGTGCATATGAGAGGCTTGGGTAGACAGGCTTTATATAACCCATAGAAAGTTATAAATGCCCAGTAGGCTAATGACATTATACATTTGAAAACACAGGAATCACTAAATAATATTACATTTGCTATTAAGAAAGAGGTTGTGATGGCCTCATTGAGAAACTCAACACAAAGTTAAAATCTAACATAGCACCGATTGGAACTATACATATATTTTCTAAAATTTGGAAAGCCTGGCTTCCTCTTAATGTAATATTTACTAATATGAATTACATGTCATATTGGGTTAAAAACAATAGTTTAATACAATTATTAATGCTTTATCCATAAACATTAATGACTGCATCCAGCATTTATGATATTCGGGTTTGGATGCACCTCTTCTTGGATGCAGAATATTATACCTTTATGAAGGGCTGAGATAGAGGGCGGCCTTCTCGCCCTCTAACGCCTCGTTCACACCATCTACTCGCGACAGAGACAAAAACACTGTACTTGGTCACGTGCAGCGACCAGGGGGCATTGTAAGCTCATTTGGTGCGACACCAACACCTTACTGATTGCAAAGTACAATATATTCACTAGACATGCCGACGGTCTCAGAAATTCTGTTCAAAGCCTCAAGTTTTCTAACATCTTTATAGCCGTACAGATATTAATCGTATACAATTGGGTGGTTTAAGACCGGGACGATGAGCTGCTTTTCAGAAATACAGAAAAGAACGGGAGCTCGTCGGACACTTTTATTTTAACCGTCTAGAGCAGTGTCATTTCTAATTGGTTGGTCCTGCGACAAAGTTGACTGGTAGTCAACATTTCAGAGAGACAAACATACGGGTTATGTGTCATTGAGCACTGACTCCCGCTGTTTGTAGCCGTTATCCATAGACTTTGAATGGAATCTTGTAGCTTTGTCTCTGTCACGAGTAGATGGTATGAACGAGGCGTAAGTATGGTACAGGCTAACAGTCACTTGCATGTGGTTGTATTTCCGTGGTAACATTGATCTGTCTGTCTGCGTTGTGTCCCCCTGTACACTTCAGCTCAGTATTTCGCCAGCACCATGATGATCGTGGGCCTCTCGGTGATGGTCACTGTCCTCGTACTCCAGTTCCACCATCACGACCCCCATGGGGGCAAGATGCCAAAGTGGGTAAGTCCTTAACCCAAGCGTGGGAGGGGCTAGCTTTGATGCCTCCTCTGTATTATAAACCAGTGATTCCTAAACTGTGAGATTCATAAACAGCTCTGCTTGAAGGTGCTAACTCATTGGGAACAGTATACATGCAAAACAGTATACTCACATGCAGAACAGTATACTCACATGCAGAACAGTATACATGCATGCAGAACAGTATACTCACATGCAGAACAGTATACTCACATGCAGAACAGTATACTCATGCAGAACAGTGTACTCACATGCAGAACAGTATACTTACGTGCAGAACAGTATACTCGCATGCAGAACAGTATACTTTCATGCAGAACAGTATACTCACATGCAGAACAGTATACTCATGCAGAACAGTGTACTCACATGCAGAACAGTATACTTACGTGCAGAACAGTATACTCTCATGCAGAACAGTATACTCTCGCAGAACAGTATACTCGCATGCAGAACAGTATACTTACGTGCAGAACAGTATACTCTCATGCAGAACAGTATACTTACGTGCAGAACAGTATACTCTCATGCAGAACAGTATACTTGCATGCAGAACAGTATACTCTCATGCAGAACAGTACACACAACTCTGAACTTCATAAGAGACAGTAAGATGATTACAAGGTGCAATTGCATGCCTGGTTCATCAGTGTGATCACCATTTTGTGATGTGTTGTATCCGGGGATGAGCCACACGGGGCTGTCATCAGCGTTCAATTTTACACTCACACAGAGCGCACTGTGTATGGTAATGGTAACCCCAGGGTACCCCCCCCCCCCTCCCTCCCTCTGCTGCCGCTCATCACAGCAATAAGACAGATAAATTGCAGGTAATAAATCATGCATCAGCCAGAGATACTGTTGAACACTGGAAGTTTAATGTCTCCTTATGGACTATGTGGTCATATGTACTCATTACAATCTTCATTGCACTCTCTCAATGTCAGTAATGGCATGTTAAGGTTATTCCAGTTCATATTGTTATTTATATACTCTGTAACAATTATAATATACTAATCTAATACATACTTCATAATCAATACATTATATTTAAATGACACTTGAGTAAACAGTAAAGACATAAAAACGGGACTTTTTACTGACCATACAAGGACATTTTGGAGGTCATACATTTATTATTGTAGTGCAGCCCGACAAAGTATAATAGCTTATTGACTTTTTTTGTTTGTTGACATCATCAGTGAAAGTTTTCCCTACAAGCCTCTTTGTTTCCTGTTATGTATTCTCCAGAGGGTGCTGAGGTAGGGCCAGTCTGATAGTGCCAGGGCTGTCTTACGCTCCAGATCGAATGGCTCTGGGGACTCAGATTATAAGATAATCGCAAATGTCTCATAGCTTATAAAACTTTTATATCATGATTTTGCTATGTTAAACAATTTTTTGAAGTATAAATAATAATTAATAATGCTTACAAAATAGATAAAAAATGTCTACAGGTAGACAAACACACGACACACCATTTTTACATGACATTATAGACATTTAGCAGACGCTCTTATCCAGAGCGACGTACATAGTGCATGAGTGCATAATGCATAGTGCACCACCAACCATATAACTGCAATTTTAATGACAACAAGGAAAGACAAAAAGACAAATTCACCACAGTGTTACAGTGCCGATGAATTATGAAGTGACTTCATAAATGACTATGAAGTACTATTATACGACGAGAGACTAGTAGAAGTGTTTTGTTTCCTGTGCAATGCACTGAAAAAAGTTAAACGTTGGATCAACTTAAAAATTAATCTTCAATTGGTCACATCTGAAAATATTAATTTGACTCAACTAAGTTTAAATTAAATAAATTAACCTATTATTTTTTATTTAGTCTAATGTGTGTAACACCATTGTAAAACTCAGCTGCAGCTTGAGAATTTTCTATTTTGTGACATCAGAGATGATGTGCTCCCAGTGGAGCAGTGTCACAATCAGACGTATTGCTAAGGCTGATTTATCACAGAGAGGACTCACCCACTACGCCTGCACTGGTAGATAACTTCTGAAACTGTTCAGAACCCCAAACATGATCTCCTTAGGGTCTATAATCTTGTCCTAATGGCTGGTTGCAACCCTTTCTTGGACCAAGGATAGCCTCCAAGACATCATGTATTACATGACACGCAATCACGATTACCACATGTATTGCATGACATGCGATCTCAATCTTATCCCCTCTATAACCAGTTGTTAGTCTATTGACACAAATGGCCAGGTTGATAATACGACTGGCCACTAAATTCAAAAGTGACCGTAAAAAAACAAACTTTTTGAGACTGGGGAAGGAAACCTGGTCCCATGCCCTTAGCGTCCGTCGGTGTGATGCCTGGCCATAATGACAGGAACAGCGTGACACTGGCCTGCGTACGTATGCACTGTCATCGCCGAGCGCTGTACCTGTGCTCCCTTACATCCTCAGATTCGGGTGGTCTTACTCAACTGGTGCGCCTGGTTTCTCCGGATGAAAAAGCCGGGGGAGGAACGCAAGCCAATTGGCTACAAGTACAGCCACGCCCCCCAGCACCATTCCAGCGCCAGCAGCATCCAGCTGAACGCGGTGGCCGGCCCGCCGGCCAACACCAACGGCAACATGAACATGTACTTCGGATACCACGCCATGGAGAACCCCTGCTGCCCGCCGAGCGGCGACTCGGGCGTGGTGTGCGGACGCCCCGCCAGCTCCCCGCTAGACGACCGCGAGCACCCCAGGACTCCCCTGGCCGGTCAGATGCCCGAGATCTCCAGGATCCTGGATGAGGTGCAGTATATCGCGCGGCGGTTCCGGGAGCAGGACGAGGCCGCGGTCGTCTGCAGCGAGTGGAAGTTCGCGGCGGCCGTGGTGGACCGCCTCTGTCTGGTGGCCTTCTCGCTGTTTTCCATTATCTGCACCTTCACCATCCTCATGTCGGCGCCCAACTTCATCGAGGCCGTCTCCAAGGACTTCACATAAAGCCGCCCTCACAAAATAATGTAAACGTAAATGTGGAAAAAACTGACAAAAAACATAGGGAAAGTAAACAAATAAAAAACAGACGTTTACAGAACACAGAAACCCACTTACGTTTTGTCTATTGAGGGGGGAAAAAAAGTATTGTAAAATTATGGAAATATTTAATAATCTTCAAAAAAAACCCTGCTATATTTAGAAAATGAGTAACAGAAAAGATATACCAGGTCCCATCTCCCCCTGTGCCTAGTAACATTCCTCATCTGTGGTGTCAGGGCAAATTTGACACGGTTCTTCGCACAGTTGATGCTGTGTTTTGGTCACCTGCTTAACGGTGTTCTTGGCCTCATGATTCTGCTTTCTGAAGACACGCCCGCGTTGCCCTTTACTGACAAACGTAGCCCTGTCCCATCCATGGGAGGTGAATCACCGTCAGTAAGGAGACGTTTCACTGTGAACTTCATCTTGGATCAAACTGTCCATTACACGTACCGATTGATATTCTTTCTAGTGGTCTTATAAAACCATCTGCTGTCTCAAGTGAGCTCTCTTGTGAGATCTCTCTGCAGGCCACAGTGTTGCTCTTAGGACAGATAATAGCTGTTAAGAACATTGCTCTTTTGCCATTCTTAATGAAGGCTTTTGGAATGAATATTTTTGGGGACATATTCAGTAATTTTCCTGTTTTGGGGGTGAGAAAGACCCGATCACAAATCACTGTGACTTATCACAAACAGATATGATTCATTTTCCTCGATAGAGTTCTTGGTCACGCTTGCTCATCTTGGCACAAAAGTGCGGCCTGTTTCTCAGGAAGAAACCCGTTACAAGAGGATACAGGATACAAAAAAATGGCGTCCCCAAAACTTTCAAAAACATTACACAGAATTCATAATCCAAGCTGGCAAAGATATTCTCTTTATTTGTGAAGGATTTATGTGAAACTTCTCTCAATGACTGAGGAATGGAAGGACTGAGTTTAGGAGTTTTGGGCGTGGGAGGAGGGGGGGGGGGGGGGCAGGGGAGTAGTCTGAAATTAATTATCACGTTGATTCAGTTCAACTGTAAATAGAGAGATGCTGTGGTTTTGTTGGTGTGATGTAAATATTGACAGTGAGAGAGTGCCTGGTTTTTTTGACGTGTGAGAACCTGACTAATTGAATGAAGCGTTGCATTTTGCTACATGGCTCACAAAAAAACTAATAATGGGAATTTCCACACCATCTGACAAGTCCATAAATGCATT
The DNA here is from genome assembly GCA_022702515.1 of Ilyophis sp. 1 JC-2022. Classification (NCBI taxonomy): domain Eukaryota; kingdom Metazoa; phylum Chordata; class Actinopteri; order Anguilliformes; family Synaphobranchidae; genus Ilyophis; species Ilyophis sp. 1 JC-2022. The sequence continues at coordinate 10,179,916 of CM040400.1, read as the reverse complement.
ATCACAGCAATATATAGCGCATGCTACGTAAGTCCCCATTTTATTACATGTCAAAAAGACACTGAATTTACAGCGTAACACATACAGTTTTGAACATACCAGAATCAAATTCAACAGACGGAGCCGGTTTATGGATGCTTCCAGTTTAAAGCATTGTGTTTCCCGTTGAATTAGACTTTATAGTTATCTTTATTCCTGAATATGCACTGTGAAATGATTATATTTGAATAATTCATACAATTTTCCGTCTCTGCGGTTGTTCCCCTTTCTTCTGACGCTTTTTCAGAAATCAAACGAGTCTCTCCTTTTCTTCCCCTCAACTGCTTACAGGAGCATTTTTCCTTCTCATTTTTCTCTATTTGGGGCAAATTTATTGCAGAAGTCACCTGCTGTGTGTCCTCATTTCCTAATAACGTTTGTTATTGTGCTTATCGTCTTCATGCCCAGAATCAGCGTGAGCTGTTTCTGGGTTAATCGATGCTCATTTATTGGCTATGATTTATGAGCCACTCAGCTCGAAGAGCAACAGGGGTAATGGAATGTGTGGCAAGAGGAATGCATGGGGCAAACAGAATAGTTGGGGGTTAGGGTAAATTCTAAACCAGCCAGTATCAAGTCGGCAAGCGTCTCATTGAATGTTGAACATTACTGTCTGGTGAAGTCCCCAGCCATGATCCAGGAGCACCGCTGGCCCTACTGGTTTACACAGTGAAAAATCCGTAATTGTACCATCGGCATTAGGTCTGTACCTGTGACCAAAGTTCTCTTTTTACCCCAACAGTAGCAGATTAGCTTTTGGACAAGCTTTTCTTCTTCAGAAGCGACTGTCTCTTGGCCTGGTTAATGAAAACCCAAAGAGAATAACACATTAGTAATTCATCACACCTGTATCTGAAAATTTACTTATTCAGTTATTTGGCAATGTCCTGTTTGTGTCCGCTCTAGGCCTGCATGCTGGTCGGAAACTGAAGAGATTCTTAACATTGTCTGGTTGAAAAAGTTGAAGCCTACCTGATTTAATGATTGCTGTTTAATATTTGGTGGCATACAGTCAAGCTGGAAAGTCTGCCCACCCCTTTCACCTTCTCCACGTTTTATTACATTACAGACATATTCTACAATAGATTGAGTTCATTTTTTGTCGCATTTTTCTATAGATCTCTATGGGGAAAAAGTCAGGAGAAACAACCCTTAAAGGGATCCATCCACATCTACTCCATATCTGGCAACAGAGTGATGGTTTGGGGCTCGTTTGATACCTTAGACCCTTGATGACTTACAGCCATTTCGCCAGTCATGTGTTCCATACTGTACCAGCGTAATTTACAGCTGAATCTAGTCTCAACCCCCAATTCTCATAGAGATCAGTTCAAATGCAGAGGGGTTATAGTATCGCTTGTAACAGTACTTGAAAATAAGATATCGAGAGTCTTTTGATATTGATTGGTCACAGACTTCAGGAAGTAACAGCATGCAAAGGATATGCGACCAAATATTAAATATGATACTTTAAAAAGATGTTAAAGCAAAGGGTATGAATACTTATGTAAATGAGAGATTTCAGTTTTCGATTTTTAATACATTTGCAAAAATTTCTAAAAACATATTTTTACTTTGTCATTATGGACTATTTTGTGTAGAATTTTGCTACAAAAAATGAACTCAATCTATTGTAGACTATGTCTGTAATGTAATAAAACGTGGAGAAGGTGAAAGGGGTGTTCAGACTTTCCGGCTTGACTATGTACGTATAGGATGTAGTGTGTTTGAGCAATCCTATATCTGGATAATGCACCTTGTAAAATTGATAAAACTTTTTTATTTAGAATTTAAATAATTTGATAACAATTTACAATAAGGGTGCATTAATTAACATTAATTAATACAATAGTAAACATTAAATAACAGTTAATTTGTGTGTTTATTATGGTTTGTGAATATTAAATACATTAATACATGGTAAATAAAGATTATAGTAACAAGTAAGTCATACACTCAAACAAGTCCACAAACTATTTGAAACCAAAGAGTTGCCATACCAATAATTCCAAATGGTATATCGGTTATTAAAAATATGAGCTTCTATGCCATCAAGTCAAAGGGGTTATACATATAACCTGAGCCACATAATTATAAATTCAACAAGGATGTTGTTCCTGATCCCTCACTTAAGGTATTACAGGTTTCTCTGGTACATCTACAGTACCAATGGCTTCTGGAAGTGTCTATTTCTCCTCTCTGTGGTTGTCGGATTTGACCAAGTGGCGTAAAGGAATTAGCCTCATGGAAGACCAACATAGCTGTTTATTGTAGAAAAGGTAACAGGAGAGAACTCAGTTCAAAGAGAGTGAGATAAAAGAAAGCTTTAACTAGGCATAATTACACAGAAATTTAAATACATTAAAAATGTCCTACAATAAGTATTACTGAGAAGTGCTTTCACCTCGGAAAACCTTTCCAGCAGAATGTTTGTTATTTCTAAACGCAGTGTTGTGTCCTCAAATAATTTAAACACTCAGTGGGTGTGCTACTACCTGTATTTTGAACCATGCTACACTAATGGTGGACTATATATACAATGGGGGAAATAAGTATTGGACACGTCAACACTTTTATTATCAAACATATTTCCAATGTAGCTATTCACATGAGATTTTGACCAGACATTGGTATTAACTCAATAAAACTACACAGCTAAAGAAATTGTAACGTTCCAATTCTTAAAAAAAGTTATGTGCAATAAAGTGAAATGACACAACTTGAAGGGTTTCTTCTCCTGACTTATTTTTCCATAGAGTTCAATAGGAAAATCTGTCAGGAGAAACAACCCTTAAAGTGATCCTTTCATATCTACTGTATTTCTGGCAGCAGAGTGATGGTTAAAGGCTTGTTTAATACGTCAGACCCTTGATGACTTAGAGCCACTTAGCCAACCATGTGTTTTATATTGTTCCAGTGTAATTTACAGCTAAATCTTGTCTCACCCCCCAATTCCCATAGAGATCCATTCAAATGCAGAGAGGTTATAGTATCGCGTGTAAGAGTACCAGCAAATAAGATATCGAGAGCCTTTTGATGTTGTTGGGTCACAGACATCATAAAGTCATGGCATGCAAAGGATATGCAACCAAATATTTAAAATATGGCTTTTCTACCACATTTAATTTAACGTGTTCAATACCTTTTTCCTGTGTCATTTCACTTTATTGCACATAACTTTTTTAAAGAATTGGAACGTTACAATTTCTTTAGCTGTGTAGTTTTATTGAGTTAATATCAATGTCTGGTCAAAATCTCATGTGAATAGCTACATTGGAAATATGTTTGATAATAAAATTGTTGATGTGTCCAATACTTATTTCCCCCATTGTAGCTTTCTAAGTTAAGGGTAATTAAAGTGTGACAAGTTATGATAAATGGGTAATTCTGGAGTAGCTTTTTTAATTATAATATGAAAGATATTTAATTTTTCCCTTGAAGACACAGTAGTTGAAAACCAAAAAAACAAAACAAAGTAAATTCTCTATTGATCTCAACAGACTCTTTTGTGGCACTTAAGTGAGGATAAATTAGCCACAAGATGTTTGTGTAAGTGCTCAAAGCTAAATTAAACGGAGCTGATTTTAGTGCACTCATTTCTGTGCGGTGTGCAATGGGTTTATTATGATGAGCATGTCCTCAGGATCCCTTCACTGCTTGTGGCAGTTGTAGTTTATTTGTATTGATTTTCGCATACAAGACAGTTGGGCAATTAGTACAGGATTAGTTGCTTGTGGCATGCAGACTACCTAACAGAATTAGCATTAATTGCATAAATTTTCTGCCCTGATTCAATGATATATTATTTTATTTCATAGCCTCTCTTGCACACACACATCGACACATATCTTGATGTGATTAGCAGTGGCTGACAAGGTCAATTAAATCATCATAAAGCACTTGCCCCCCAATACCTGTCCGACCTCCTTCACCAACACACTCCATCCCAGAACCTGCGGTCTTCAGATGCGGGTCTGCTATCCATCCCCCGTACTAGACTCAAAACCTTTGGGGACAGAGCCTTCAGCGTGGCTGCCCCCACCCTCTGGAATGCTCTCCCAGCCGAAATCTGTAATGCCCCGACCCTGGACAGTTTCAAAACACATCTCAAGACACACCTCTTTTCCATGGCCTTTCCACATTAGTTAATTCAGTTTAGTTCAACCATCCCTGTTGTTTGTTTTGTTTGTTCTGTTTGTTTTTCTCCTCCCCCTCTCTCCCCTATCTGCATCCCACTCTTGTGAAGCGACCTTGGGTTTTATGAAAGGCGCTATATAAATTAAAGTTATTATTATTATTTACTGTCTGTCATTTTTTTTAATTTTATGTAATAAAAACCAAGCACCATTTTACAACCTTCACGGCCATAGTTCACAATGGCAAACATCTATTATTGACAGAAATATAATATAATATATAAGAAATATAAGGTATAGAAATGTAACAAAACAAAAAAACAACTGACTAAAACTCCACTGAACTCTGGGTACCTTTATTTCGTCATTTTCCGTTTATTTTCCCTGGGCTCCATATTCAAAAGCCTATAGTACCATATTTTCCCTAAGACTCAAATGTGAATTCAATCAGTTATTAGACTTAGGGGGGGCAGAGCTGTCAGACTTTAGGCTGTGTCCGAATCAGAGCCCTATCTACTGCCTCCTGTGCTCTTTGTACTAGAATACAGTGTACTGTTTACTGCATACTGTTTAGTAACATGCAGCATGAAAAAATATCCTCCATACTACACTGTTATACTTAACTCATCACAGTATAACACCAAGTCAATTAAACTAAACCGGTCATGCTGGATGATGTTACAGGCAGCATAACATTCGCCACAGCGTCTCCAGACTCTTTCACGTCTGTCACATGTGCTCAGTGTGAACCTGCTCTCATCTGTGAAGAGAACGGGGCACCAATGGCGAACCTGCCAATTCTGGTTCTGTACTGAAGGCAGTCACATGCTATACACACACTGGTTCTGTACTGAAGGTAGCAACATGCTATACACACACTGGTTCTGTACTGAAGGCAGTCACATGCTATACACACACTGGTTCTGTACTGAAGGCAGTCACATGCTTTACACACACTGATTCTGTACTGAAGGCAGTCACATGCTATACACACACTGGTTCTGTACTGAAGGTAGCAACATGCTATACACACACTGGTTCTGTACTGAAGGCAGTCACATGCTTTACACACACTGGTTCTGTACTGAAGGTAGCCACATGCTATACACACACTGGTTCTGTACTGAAGGCAGTCACATGCTTTACACACACTGGTTCTGTACTGAAGGTAGAAACATGCTATACACACACTGGTTCTGTACTGAAGGCAGTCACATGCTTTACACACACTGGTTCTGTACTGAAGGCAGTCACATGCTCTACGCACACTGGTTCTGTACTGTATATGTTGTAGTTAAGATGAATACGTACTCAAGAACAAATATAAACGTCTCTAAGTTATATCTCTGTAGTTTTTGAGTTGTTAATTAAAAACAAACGTAAAGTACACTTGTTGTGCAAACTACAGAAACCTTTGTTGAGTTGATTGCTATGATGGTCAATCATTATGATGCTTATTTTTATGATTATGAAGTATGATTAATTGTGTTGCTGTAGCCACATTAGCTCCACTGGCATATATCACCTGTAAAGTATGATTTCAGTTCAAACATTTTCTGTATATTTAAATTTCATTGAATTATCTTTATTTTTGTGACTTGTACCTATTTTCTTAACGTGAGTTTTATGTCTCCTTTCGGCTATGTGCAGAATACTGTAGACCGACATTCTTATTGGAAAGAACAATAAAAGCATAAATTCATGACCCACTTGTTTTGTGTGGATGCGTGCGTTTGTTTTACTTCTTCGTTGCAGGCATTCACAAGGACATCTTAAAAAGGGCCTTGGAAAAAGAAAAAAAAAGCTGTTGCCACAATAGATAAAAGTTATATATTTTACTTTTTGTTTGTTTTAGAAAGTCGGACCTCTAGATGAAGGGATAGTTTTAAGAACTAGAGCCTCTTCCTTTCTATTTAAGCCAATATTTTTTCTCTCTCCTTTGTTTTTGGCCAGAATTCACGTTGTGTTCTGTTTAACTCACCTTAAGTTGACTGGACACTGGACACTTAAAACTAGTTAAACACTCTATTTGGCATCTTGGCATCCTACAGATTTGTGTAGGCTTACATGTTCCTATCATTTCTCTAGGAAAGCTTTGAACAGGAAACGTGGTAGACATTTTTAATAAAAAATATTAGATATTTAGAACTTGAGTAACATTAAAAATGACATTTAAAAAAGATAGACATAATATATAATCTTGCCAATGCACCTCAAGACAAACTCTCAGACATACTCATCAAATTATTATTGAATTTCAAATATTACACATGTCTGCACTGATTATCGTATACCAAGTAAGCCAGTAAAAGCAGAAAAATTCACATTTGAGTTCCAGCCATAGTGGTACTTCTTGGCCTATTTCATGCAAATTCCTACTACATTGCTTCACCATAAAATGCACCGCTTAATTTCGGGGGAAATATGCTCACTACTTTGTAGGTAAGTGCAGTGGATTTCAGAGGAATCAAACGTCGAAGGTTTTTTCAAATAAAACCACCAGGAAGGATTCCACATTAGACACCCATATTTTAACCTTTTCATGCATAAACTATTACAAAACAGAGCAATATTTTTTTTCACATCGAACTCTGCATGTATTTCACCTGCCTAGGTCACAGAAATGTGCCCCAAATGGCCCCTTGAAAACATAGACCACACATGCAGAATACAACTCATGCATGATGTTCACTTCAGTGGGCAGAAGGTTTTTCGTGTACAATACAAGAATTATGGTAATTTTTTGTTACAAATATGTCTAATTCTGCTCTTTGCATCTTCCCAAATAAAAATATATATTTTTTAACTCTGATATTTCTTTGGAGATCACAAATGTTTTTGACGATGTTAAAATAGACTTTGAAAAGCCTGTCCACTGTAGTGGACTCCATGCATGAAAGGGTTAAATGCTGAATTGTAAATATTCGCCTTACAAATTCAGGAACGTCTATTTCTGAATGTATTTTTTTGCAGAACTGAGACATGTAGCAATGTTGCATTGATGCCCGCATACTTACATGCCCAATACTGAAATATAGCTGTAAATCTAGGTCGATATGTAAAACCCCTAAACGTTATGTTATTTATGTAGCAAAGGTTAGCTGTTTCACTGCTACATTACTGATTATCACTCATTGATGAGTCTAACTGGCCTATGGAGAGGGGGAAAACACAGCTATCCTATTTCAGTCAAAATATATCCATCAGCTTGTAATTAATGGATCTTTGTTGAACTTACAACAATAATAAATCATAAGTGTTATGCATGCATGGCTGAGAAACCACACACCTCAAAATCTCCTTAAACACAGGAACCATCAGCAACAAAATGAGCACTACTATACCCTTATAAAATTCTTAGTAAAATGTACTACACAAATAAAATGTGATTGCTTGATTGATGTAATAAAACCAACTTTATGTGCCACAACGATACACATAGATGACTCTTGAATACAACAAATTAACCTTTGAAAAACTACATGAGAATTAGAAGGACCCAAAAAAAAGGTTAAAAAGTGTGGCAATGAAAGTCAAAGTAAAAAAGCAAGAATCTCGTTCCACAGGTGGTTGGGGTTGATTAAAAATAAGGCTTTTTCTATTTCCCCAGGTATGGTAATGACAGTTTTCTCTCCAGGGATCCAATGTTCATTTTTTTGTCCTGATTGCTGTGCTTGCTGACCCTGGGCAGCCGTGACTCATTCATTTTTCCTCATTTTCCTGTGTGCGGAGCCTCTCTGTTTTCACTTGATGCAAATTGATGTGAGCTTTGTTTAATCACGGCACAATGCAAAAGCAAGGAGGTCATCTGAAAACCATTTGCGGTTCTGAAAATGTGATTCGATTATTTATAAGCATCAGCAAAGCTGAGAAGTTTGAAGAGGAAAAAGAGAAGCAAGCCTTCAGGAATGTTAGGTGGTTGGTGCTGCTAAAATGGTCCCCCCAAGGTGAGGTAAGAAATCGTGTCTATGTCCGTGCAGACTGCAGGGGCCTGTTCCACAAAGCAGGATTACAGAGTTAACTGGATAAATGAATAAAACCCAGAATCCTCCCAAATCTGGAATGTGGACTGAAATAAAAAGAGCTGTTCCGGGTTTTACTCAGTGCAGTTATCCAGCTAACTCTGTAATCCTGCTCTCTGGAACAGGCCCCAGCTCACAGTCCCATAGGGTTGTGCATAATTAGCTATAGCAACACCCAGTAAGGGAGAAGTTAAGTTCACAGGGTAGTACTCATCTCATTATAGAGTGACCCCTGCTGACCAATCAGGTGCCAGTGGTCTGCCTGCTCCAGCTGCACATGCAGTCTATTCTTCCAGCGCCATGACTGCGCAGTTCAGCTGTCTGAAACAACGTGCCGCAGTCCCTTGGACTGACAGACCATGCTGCAGTGATGATGTTGCTCATGAATTCAATTAGCCAATCAAAACAAACAAAAAAAACAAAAAAAATTGGAATAAAAGAAAAGAAAAAATGTTCAAAGAACAAAGTAAAGGTCAGTCATTGAAATTGTTTAAAGTCGCTCTTGTGAGAACGACATATGGAGGGCCCAGCCCTGACTGAGCAGATGACACCTCTTTATTCTTTATTAAAATAATCACAGCTACCGCTCACAGAGCCTCAAAGACTTCTGGGATATCTGCCGGAGATGGTAAAAGCTGCCCAAAGCCTGTCAAGATGCCAGCACCAGACGGGCCATTAGAAAGTGATCTTCGACGTGCCAATCTTATGACTCCTTATCCAGCTATCATGCTGATACCTGAACACGGCTTCGAGTCCCCTTTATCACATCACAGCTCTTCGCAGCAGTACTGTTTCCACAGGGAAGCCACAAAACAGAAATATTAAACCATTTTTTGGAGAAAAAAACTAGAAGCTGATTCTCTGACCATGGATTCCTCAAGAAGGAGTTGGTCCATACAAATGCTTATGTGTGCTCAAGTGATTATTATTCTCTTATTACAGTCATTGGTGATCGATTTCAAATCAGTTACTATCTTTTTGTTTGCCGATGCCGTTGATTTAGTTAAGATGGATGTGTCCATGAGGAGAGAGGCTTCCACAATGGACTGACTGTGGATTGCTTTTAAAAGTTAGGGATAAATATTACACTCATGAAATGTATGATTTCAGTCAAACGGGTGCCGACTTCAGCTGGGTGTCTTTATCTTCTGCGGCCATTTTGTGTTTGTGCACAACCTTTTCTGACTGACACCCAACATTAATCAAACATTTGTGGTGAACAGATAAAAGTTGAAATTTGTTCCTGAACATTGACCTTGTTGAAGACATATCTGGGTTCCATTTTTAATTAATTCCTTTTCAATTATTCATTGCGGCAGTTTTGAAACAATGCGTGGGATATAGCTGTAAAAGCTTGTAAAATGTTTTCCTTCGGCGGAATATCTCTTTTGACACATAGCAGAGCCTATTAATACCACATCTATGCAGTTGAAAATGTATTAAAATTGTACTGTAGGCTACAGTGTACAGTTCAGAAGAGCTTCTGCTGTGGATATTGATGGAAATGTGTTGACTGAAGGCTTTACTTCAGGCTATTTTTTGTTTTGGGGGTGGGGGGGTGGGAGGGGGGTTGGGAAGATGGGGTAGGTGGTTTCCTTGTGGCTACAGCTGTGAAAAGCAAGTATATTATACTTAAAATATGAAAGCTGAATTCTGATGTGCGAGTGCTGACATTCGTACAATCATTTCAACAACCTTACTTATATAGGCTGTTACATAGACTTTGTATGCATGTTGATTCGTTTACTGCATTATAAATTGACTAACTTTACCGCTCTTATTTTGAAGGCTTATTGATTTTTTATGTTCGTTATTTGTATCTGTGTATTGGGAAAATGAAATAAAATGAAAATAAATAACAGCGTCCCAAGTTGTCCATCCAGCTACCACCTGCTGTTTTCAACAACATATAAACATGAGTGTATCATCTGAAATTAAAGAAGGCCAATGTTACCACGGTAAATCATTAGATAATCACCTGTATGTCTCCTAGTGCTGCAATGAGGGATAAGACACTACTACAGCAGCTCACAGTAGTCCCTCTCTACAGGCTCATAATCTTATGAGCCTGACCAGTTTGACACTAAGGTGAGATAAGTCCACCTAACTTCTGCGGATGTCCTTCACTAATAAACTAATGTAATGGTCAGTCACTTCTGACCGTCTATAATCTTGTGCAGGAGGATCTTCTACTGTTTTATCGCTGGCGATGTGTCAGTTAATAGTTTGCTAGAACCGATCAGATTGATTTGATTTTGCAGAAACCTATAACACAAACATTAACTCTATTTCTAGAGCATGTGGAGGTTGATACGAGGCTCACAGTTGCCTCTTGAATTCACGAGGGTAAAAGCTGATCCGGTAATAATTCAGTTCTGTGGGCGAGGGATTAACTCCAGCTAACTTGCAATTCCCCCAATAAGAGTCAGACAAAAAAAGCTGAGTCTACATAGATAAAGAAATACCTCGGAGGAAACACTTGTCTCGTGTAATTTTAAAACTGCCAGCACTACCTGGGAAATACATTATCCAACAACCCCCCCCCCCCCCCCCCCCCGAAGCAGGGTGATTTCAGAAGCACTGAGGAATGAGATTAGTGGTGTTCTCCCTTTTGAAATGGGGCTCCTTACTCTGCCGACGTGGAAATCACTATATTCAACAATTCCATCCAAGGTCCTGGCAACTGTGGCGGGCGGCCCTATGACATTTTCCAACATTCCCGATATCTCGATCTCGATCCTGTCATCTTTCGTTTGAAGATGACAGGATAAAATTATAGGTTTGATGGAGGGAAATTGTCTTATAAACATGTTTTCTTGGCCTCCATGCCTCCTGCTGTGCGCTGACTCTTATTCTCTTTTTGAAAGTGAGGCTACAATCGGCAGCTTTGAATAGCGTGACACTCTGAAATTTGTCACCCTCATCCTCCAGATACATTTTTGTGGCCCTTAGTCTTATCACTTTGTTTTTTCCCTCCCCTCTTGGCCGAGGGCATTTTATGTTTCTGTTTTTTTCTTTTGTTGTATCTGACCTACTTTGGTAGTTTTTGTTGTTATTCTCATATAAGTTCATGTTTCTTTATCCATTCCTCTCGACATCCCTCTATTTCTCTATTTATCCGACGTTCCACTTCATTGCATTTTGAGGGCCAAGGAACTCTATTCTAATCTTTCCCACATTGGTTCAAATGCTTTTTTATTTTTATTTTATTATTTTATTTTTATACCCGCTGGGATATGTCCAATGTGAAGGGCTGTGTGGCGACCTGTTTGTAAATAATGCCAAATATAATAAAGACTGAACACATCAATAAAAAGTGCGGCTGGCTTTTAGAGATTTTCAATCAGACCACATGCCCTGGATACCTGACCAGGAAACTGAGCAGCTAAGGGAATCGAGCAGTATTCCCAATGCTGTAGGTATATCCAAATCACTCTCAACCAGTCGAAGAGAAACAAAGAGGAATTCCATGCATATTAGTATTATGGATGCAATAAAATGAAATGTAGACACTGGCCATTACCAGACTGTAGCAGCACAGCCTTTTCTCCCATTGGATAGAAGATCTAAACCACTGGGATGGGAGGTAATGTTCGCTAATGATGTCCTTAGGCGAAACACGATAAATGGGCTTACATTATAGGATGAATGGGGTTGAGTGCATTGCTCGCATCAGTTGACGGGATTACTTTTAAACGAGTCGTAAGCCGCTTGCCCATCAGACGACAGAAAAGTAAGTGCATGGAGGAGAAACACATGAGCAGACTGATGCAGCTGCTGGGTTCAATATCCACCTAAAGAATTACTTATTATTGCTGAGATGTGGCCCATCAGCCAGGATAGAATTCTGACCATTCCAATGTCGGCCGTGGCCTGGAATCACACAGGATGATGCCGAATCGATCTTCCCAGAGCAAAAGCGGGAATCTCATCTCAACTGGCATCTCAGGCCTTGCAGAGACACGGAGCTGACAGCAGCATCTGTGTGTGTGTGTGTGTGTGTGTGTGTGTGTGTGTGTGTGTGTGTGTGTATGTGTGTGTGTGTGTGTGTATGTGTGTTTGTATACGTGTTTGCGCATATGTGTGTATATGCATGTTTCTGTACACGTGCGTGTGAGTGGAGTCCGTGTGCATGTGTGTGTGTGTGTGTACTTTGTGTGTGTGTGTGTGTGTGTGTGTGTGTGATCACAGTGGTCTGCATCTCCCTACATGGATAATTTCACAAATATGGCTAGTGGTCCGGGTCCATCTCAAGCTGCTATTTGCTGAACATTCTGACTCCTCCTTCTCTCTCCCAGGTCAGCCAATGGGCACCTCTGAGCAGCGCCGATGCCTGCAGACAGCCGAGAGGAGATGTGAGAATCTGACAGGCGCACCTGTGTTGCCCCGAGGTTTATGTAACGCCAGCCTTATATCACTGGTGACAGGCAGCACGGAGCCTTTGATGTGCTTTTCGACAGGGTGCACCGGGTCCGATTCTAATCAGCGGCACACCTGGGCCCTGTAGTGAGCTCCACCTGTCCCTGTCCTTCTGTTCTGACACCACCGGATGGCACCTGAGCTTCTATCCAAAAATGCAACAGTCCAGAGGGACACAGTCCAGCAGGCATTAGAGCTCACTTAAAGAACTCTCAGAGCCTGGTGGCTGGTTGAATTTGAATGGCGGCATTTGTTTAATGGGGTACTAATTATTTTAAGTGAAATGCTCAAAACTAGCATAGAAACTCTTCCTTGCCTTGTTGCCTTTCATGAACTAAAGTTGGCATCCCCAGGCCACTTTTCTGAAGAGATTTGCATACCATAATGTGAAACCACCCATTTCCCCTTATAATGTGAAACCATACCCATTTCATCTTATAATGTAAAACCATACCCAGTGACATCCTGATTGAATGTGTCACTGTCCATTGACTTAACTGTGGCAATGAACTACTATTGTTACCTGTCATTAGAAGCAAGACACTTACGTGGAATTGCCTAAATGAATTCCCAGCTGTTAAATTGCACCAGACGTAGTCTTTATCGTGTGATTGGCTGCAGTGCATGCCATGAAAACAGAGGTTAATAGAATTTTTGTCGGACTGGAACGTGGGCGATGGCCTCCAGCCTTTAACGTGGCACAAATCTGCAGTTTGATACCATCAGCTCATGTACTCTGTTTGTGGAGTGTGAATGGCTCTTGTTAAAACATTTCACAGTAGTTGCGACGGCTCACCAGCTTTGCTCAAAATGAGCAACGTAATCCTTTTATATTTCCCCTGAAAGTCCTCTGTTCATCATTTTGATGTGCGCTTCTCGCTCAACACGTCTTAGACTGACCGAGGGGACAGGCAACATCCACACAAACATGTAGTGCACAAGTGTTGCCTGGTATTTTCTCAGTTTGACAGACATCCAGTTGGAGGGAAACAACTGCACTGAATCACCCAGCAGTGAATTTAGGCCAATCTGATCCCTGCTGGACATTGGAAAGGTAACAGCATGTACTTGTATCAGAAAGACAATTTTGAAAAGGAAACCTAGTACAGTTGCAGTACAGTTATAAGTCAATTCTGTTTTAATACTACATGTTCTGGGTTTATTTCCCCGTAAAATTACAGTTTCACAGTGAAATGCATGTGAAACTTTCTATTTTTTCATTATTCACAAGTCAGGATGGGACAGGAGATAAAATTATGATTTAATATATTGAAGGGATTATCACTGTCTGTCTGTGGGTGAGATTAGGAGTTCAGAAAGCATACAAACCCATCTGATACAGTGCCACTCTACCTGTCTGCCTTTGGAAAAGACGTTAATGAATAGCCTTTGATAATGTGCTATACCCACTACAAGGCTGCAGATAATGCCACATAATCCCCTGCTATCAAAATGTCACAGTTTAAACTGAGTAGAACTCTAGTCACAGCTTCTTTAACAGAGAAATGTAACAAATATTTATCTACCCTCTTTTAAAATCAATAAAGTTGTATTCTCAAACACGTACTCAGAAAGGAAAAGGAAGCAGGTGTAAATTCTGAATTTCTGGATGGTTAAATGTTTCTATATCATTGAATATACAAATTTTTTTACGTGGCACACTATTCATTCTTGGCAGCCAAAAAATATACTGTTACGCTACTAAATATACTGATACTGCTACTGATAATAAAAGTTTATCTTGTGTGTGTGTGTGTGCGTGCATGCATGTGCGTGTGTGCACACACGTGTCTGTGCATATGTGTGTGTGTGTATTGTGGTCTTCTTGTTTACACAGCAAAATTATAAGTGGTAATATAATTCTAATGGAATTTTATCTGCCTGAGAGGGATAAAATGTGCTCTATCAGAGTAAAATGTACAAACCCCAATTCCAAAAAAGTTGAGACAGAATGTAAAATGCACATAAGCAGAAAGCAGTGCTTTGTAAATGATCTTTTACGTACATATGTTTAGTTGAAAACAGTACAAAGAAAAGATATTTAATGTTTTACCTCAAATGTATTGATTATTGTAAATATACAAAAAAAGTAAATTTCGATTTTAAAGTCGATAATTTTAATATTATATAATTACCAATTTATATTTATTTATATCCTTGGATATGAAATTGTTTCAACTCCTTTTAAAGGTACAAACAACTTGGGAATTCGCAACATCGTGGAATGAGCAACACAAAAAAGTGCGTGGGGCCAAAAAAAAAAAAAAAAAAAAAATCTGCAAACAAATTTCTCTTTTGGTCTTCTCGTTGCTCGTGAGCGTTTTTCGCTTCAAAGTGTGTGCAGGTCACAAGTGTGTGACTGGACTGGGCATTGGCAGGAGGGAATGGGATGCCAGGCCCAGTGTGTGACCAGGCACCAGACCACATGAGGAGATGAGGTGGAGGTGCCAAGCTGGCTGGGTGGTATCTTTCACACGCACACTACTCCCTGACCTGAAAGTGTAAATGAAAAAAGAAAAAAAATGGGTGTGTTTGTGTTTTTTTTTTTATTACTTTTGGAGAGAATGCAATCATCCCCCACCAACACTCAAAAAAAAGAAGTGAATAATACCAGAAGAATTATTGCAGGGGGGATTTTGTTTTTTTTTTTTTGCTACCCCCACACGTTAGCTGTGTTGCTCATTCCACGAATGATGCACGATCCTTACAAGTTGTACCTCGTTGTAAAGTGACTAATCAGGCTTTCCAACGATATAAAATACAATACCAATTGGTATTATTAAAGGGGAGGAATAATCGACCGAAATAACGTTTCCGAACTTTTTTTGAGGAGTGTATATGATAATTCCAAATTTGATGCCTACAACATGTTTCAAAAATAGTTTTTTTCCCCATAGAGTTCAATAGGAAAATGAGTCAGGAAAAACAACCCTTAAAGTGATCCATCCATATCTACTGCATATCTGGCAGCTGAGTGCTGGTTTGAGGCTTGTTTGACACCTCAGACCCTTGATGACTTATAGCCATTTAGCCAACCATGGGTTCCATACTATTCCCATGTCATTTAAATCTTAATCTAGTCCCACCCCCAATTCCCATAGAGATCCATTCAAATGCAGAGAGGTTATAGTATCGCTTGTAAGAGTACCTGGAAATAAGATACCTGGTCGATATGCCAGGGCTCTCCTGCTTTGTGATTCCATGACTGCCATCATCTTATTGCATTGAAAAAAATACTGCATATTGCACCACCTTTAACAGTCTAGTTAGATAGGTAATATGTACTTTATTATCAATAAAAAATAAACAAAAAATGAGAACCGGACACCACCCGCCTCCCCAAAAAACAATGTTTGGAATGTAACAAAAACTGTCCTCAATTTATTTTCAGGGGTCCCAGTGTCATATCTTTTTATGGGACCCAGGATTCATGACAGCCTCCCTGGTGCCCGAAGTTGAATCTCTCCCGAAGTCCACACACGTAATAATTTTTTCCGACATTTACAACAGTTCATCTACACAAAGCTCAGACATAGAACATTAAACGTGAACCTAGTGAACTATTTTTCTGATGAAAAGTTGGTGAAACGGCGTCTAGGCGTTCATGTGAAGACCGGGGCTGCGGTTGGATCCGATATGTATCCTTTATTCCTGTCGTTCCCTTCCCTTGCTTCAAGGGGGTAATCCCCAAAATGCCAGGATGAAATATGGCAACCACACCAAGTGTGATTCAGATCCAATTTTAAAAAGGGGAGGGAGTCATTATATCCCCTTGCTCCCTCGTTTATCCAAGGGTATAAAATGCAAGCTTCCAGCAAGAAGGGAATCCCACAATGCAATGCTCCACATGAAAAAAGTGGGCGGTCACCACAGAACTATGTGGCGGTCACATTTCAACTCTGTGGTGTTGCATTTCCGAAATGTTGCGAGGGCGGTTCGGTTCCGCTTTTGTTTTTTCTCATCAATCCTCCCTTGCAGAGCACCTTTTAAGTTTGCTTGCTGCATGTAGCAAATTACATCACAAGATGGCTCCCTCGAGAGAAGACAGCAAGGGAAAAGAGCGTGTTAAATTGGATTTGAATGCAGCACCGGCTACATTCAGTTGAAAAGTGAACATTTTATAGCTGACTATGATGTAGCCAGGCGTAGTATCCGGGTAAAACCTGAGGTATATTGGGGTTAGCCTAGCCCGCTTACGTCAAATCGTCTCTCAACCTAGATTTCCACCCCTCTAGATGCCTATAGATTCCGGCTTTTGCTCACCGGGGGCCCTGTTCTGTGACTGACAGCGGGAACCAGGAAGCCAAAGCAGGGGCTGCTGTGGAGACCCCATTCGTCAGGACGTCGATCGCGATTCGGGAGGCTGAGATGGAGCCTTTTGAGTCAGACCCTCTGAGTATCCTACTTCTGTTAGCCCCATACTTTCTACACATGGACTTCTGCTGAGAATCTCCGACCATAATGCTGAATGCTTCAGCCCATGCTTCAGTAAGCATAACATTCGACAAACCTATTAATTCAAGCGCCGTATTCATTTATTTATGGGGTCCATTTCCTGCAAGCACGATTCCTTAGAAGATATACGTAAGGCCTCTTCAAAATGTACGTTTTGAGTCTCAGTCGACGGGAAAACTCCGCCGCTCAATATTGGCTCGTACTTTGCACGCAAACTTTACCGTGATATTAAAAGCGAGAGGGAGAAATACAATGCTTTGTGAGTTCATAAACAAAGCTGTGTGTGTTTTGACGCGCTTCTAAACAGCTGAGCTTGTGATGGTCTCCACGGCGATGACCTTGTGCGCCTGCCTCGTTCGCCCCTGTCAACCTCAAAAGGAATGATCCACTAATCTCTCGTAACCGAGAGACATCGCCTCCGTTCTGGGACTGAGCGCGCTCAGACCAATTCATCTACCCTGGTTTTTCTGAATGCAGTTTTATCAGGATGAGACTGTCCATCAATCATAGAACTCCATGTTTTCTTATTCGTCGGATTCTCCCCAATGCGGCTGCACTTCCAGGTCACGTCTCCTGTCTGATCCGGCCCACCTGCGGTGGTTTCAGTTTCCCGCTGCAGTTAGAACAGCAGAAACCCTGCCTGAAAAAAACACACTAAAGACTCATCTCTTGAGATGGAACCCCCACCCCTCTCCCCCTATGGATATAATTAATTTTTTCTCTTTTTTTCGTTGGATTCCCCTTTGGATAATATTATAGGCATAGCTGTGTTTTTTCTCTAATTATACCTTCTTGCGTTACAATACAAATCATTGTGTGTTAGTTTAACATAGCACTTGGTGATTATAAATGAGCCTCCGTAGCTTCTTGGTGATACTGCATTTTTATATTCATTTTTAAATAATTGATTGTAATAGGAGCGGCAGTGTAGTATAATGGTTAAGGAACCGGACTTCAGTATATATCCAGCTGTATGAATGGATACATGTAATAAGAAGTTGTGTAAGTCGCTCTGGATAAGAGCGTCTGCTAAATGCCTATAATGTAATGTAATGTAATATACTATCATGTGCTTGAGCAGTGAACGGAGAGAGCATTTAAAGCCCGCTACACATGAAAAAAGATACATATCATATTATTTCCTCTGCATTAGTGTTAAACAAAAAAAGATAATGTAGTTTGTGTAGCATATAAATAAGTGATTCCCTTGCCATGATTGGGGTTTACGGTAGGACCGCCCCTTTTTGCCCTTGAGTTCTGGGCGAGAGACCCCTTTGCTCTGCCCAGTCGTTGATGAGGTCTGCCGGGGTAGGTCACAATGTTTAAGCACCCGTTAAATTTGTATGATTTCACGTAGCAAATGTCACATTTAAGTTATTTTGTTCATATTATTTGTATTATGTACTACTTGTCTAACATATGTAGGTGTCATTATGTTTAGGTTGAGCTTTTTATTTATTATTTGACAAACTGGTTAGAGATTAGCTAACGTTAGCCGATCAGATATTGCTAGGCTAATCTCACGTTTCTTGTAGCCATGCTGCAGGGGCTTCATGTACCGCAAGCTGGAAGGGTCTGACTGCATATTGGTTCTGTTCAACAGGTACAATGTTTATTTTGTGTGTATTGTTCATGTATATTGTATGTTAATTGTTCAAGCCCAGTCGTTGATGAGGTCTGCCGGGCCATGCTGCAGGGGCTTCATGTACCGCAAGCTGGAAGGGTCTGACTGCATATTGGTTCTGTTCAACAGATCAACCTCACAATAAACGGCAGAAAGCCAAAGAGAGCGACGACTGTGGGCATTCTTAATAACACAACGCAGAACGAGAGTACTACCGCTACAACTGGTGCCGTGACCCGGATAGGGCCCGAATTTTGTGTCAGGTCTCTTGCAGGTGCCGAATTAGGGTAAGGAACTGGCCTTGTAACCCAAAAGTTGCAGGTTCGATTCCCAGGTAGGACACTGCCGTTGTACCCTTGAGCAAGGTACTTAACCTGAATCGTTTCATGAAGCCGTCTGTCAAGTTCCTGGGGCACATCGTGAGCAAGGATGGGGTCTCCACAGACCCAGAGAAGGCCCGGGCTATGGTCGCAGTCACGGAGCTGAATCTTATGGAGGATGGCACGGGGATCCCTTCCCCGTCTAAGATCAAGTCCTTTTTCGGGATGGTTGTCTTCTATCAGCAATACATCGAGGGCTGTTCTCGCATTGGGAAACCCCTGTTCGACCTCACTTCGGGTATGAAGAAGCCACGGCATGGTAAAGGCCGGAAGAAGCTGAAGGCGGACAGACAGTTGACCTCTGCTGATTGGACCCCTGAGTGCAGTGAAGCATTCAACCTCCTGAAGCAGGCACTACTGGAGAAAGTCACGCTGGCGCACCCAGACTTCTCCAAGCCCTTCCTGCTGTCTGTAGATGCCTCTAGCAACGGGCTCGGAGCGGTGCTCTCTCAGGTGGGTGAGGGTGAGGACGTCGCACGACCAGTAGCCTTTGCCAGCAGGTCACTAAACTACGCCCAGTCAAGATATCCTGCACACCGGCTGGAGTTCTTGGCGCTCAAGTGGGCAGTGTGTGACAAGTTTAGCCACTGGTTGCGGGGTCAGTCATTCACAGTGTGGACGGATAACAATCCGCTGACCTACATCCTCACCAAACCGAAGCTGGACGCTTGTGAGCAGAGATGGGTAGCGAAGCTTGACATCCGATACATCCCAGGCCCCAAGAATGTGGTGGCAGATGCGCTCAGCCGTGAGCCCTTCGTACAGCCCAGTGTGTTCCACCGACTCACACGAGTCCCGTATGGTGCGCTTCTGGAGGAAGCAAAAGCCCTGAACACTTACCTGCTCCCGCAGCTCACCCAGAGTTTGCAGCCGTCACCACAGTCTGAGGTCCATGCTCTGTCCAGACAAGAGCTGATGGAGATGCAGCGTGCTGACACCTGTCTGAGTCGAGTCCTCTTCTTTGTTGAACGGCAGCGGAGACCCTCTAGAAGAGAGCGTACACATGAAGCAGTGGACGTGCTCCGCCTCCTTAGACACTGGGGGAGACTGTCTGTCAAGATGGGTGTGCTGTACCGTGTCTCCAGGGACATCATCTCAAGAAAGAAGTCCTCCCAGTACGTGGTCCCCGCCACTCTGAGGGAGAAAGTGCTCCAGGGAGTCCATGATGAGGCTGGCCACCAGGGGCAACAGCGGACACTCTCTCTCGCAAGGCAACGCTTCTACTGGCATGGACTGGACAAGGATGTGAAAGAATATGTGCGATGCTGCAGAAGGTGTGTCTTCAGCAAGACACCAGAGCCGGAGGCAAGGGCCCCCCTGGAGAGCATTGTTACGACGAGACCACTTGAGCTAGTCTGCATAGACTTTTGGTCGGCGGAGGATTCGTCCAACAAGTCAGTGGATGTGCTCGTGGTAACCGACCACTTCACCAAGCTGGCCCAGGCCTACCCCTGCTCCAACCAGTCGGCGAAGGTAGTAGCGCGGCAGCTGTGGAACAACTTATTCTGCACCTATGGTTTCCCTGAGTGTGTGCACTCTGACCAAGGCGCCAACTTCGAGAGCAGTTTAATAGCCGAGATGCTCCAGGTTGCAGGGGTCCAGAAGTCGCACACAACGCCGTACCACCCGATGGGAAATGGGTGTGTGGAGAGGTTCAACCGGACTCTTGGGAACATGATCCGAGCCCTGCCGCCGAAGGCCAAGCACAGATGGCCACAAATGCTGAAGGCTCTCACGTTCTCATACAACTCCACGGTGCATGAGACGACCGGCTATGCACCATTCCATCTGATGTTCGGCAGATGTCCCAGGTTGCCGGTCGACATGATGTTTGAGTCGGTCTTTCAAGATGAGCAAGTTGCTGACTACGATGCATATGTGCAGGCTCTCAGGCGTGATCTGGCAGAGGCCGTGAAGATCGCTCGAGCATCAGCTGGTAAGCAGCAGAAGAGGCAGGCAAACCTTTATGACAGGAAGCTGAAAGGTGCTCCTGTGGATGTCGGAGACAGGGTGCTTCTGGCCAATAAGGGCGAACGAGGGAAGAGGAAACTGGCGGATCGGTGGGAGGGCCATCTCTATGTCGTCACTGAGAAGAACGAGGGTGTCCACACGTTCAAGATCAGGAACAGTGAGACAGGGGTAGAGAAAGTGGTCCACCGCAACCTGATTATGCCAGTGAACTTCCTGCCTGTCCAGGATGGGTCTGAAGCGGTTTCCTGTGAGACAGACATCACCGACGATGTTGAAGACCCCCGTGAAGATGTTGTGGAAGTGGACTCAGTGGCTGCGACTGGTAGGGACTCTGATGACAGGACAGTAACGTGGGTCTCTGAGCTACCAGGTCCCGAAGAAGATCAGTCAGATGCCTCAGAGGATGTTCACTCTATGGATGGGATGATGACGGACCGAGAGACGGACAAAGATGCTTCTTCCAGTGTAGCTACTGACACTGTGTGTACCACTGACCCCGTACCTCGGACTCCGCCACACGTAGACACCCAGCATAGCTCTGACATGAGTCCTTCAGTGTGTGTTAGCCCCTCACAAGGTCCTATTGCACCTCTGGCAAGTGCACGTGCTTTAGATGGTCGCTCTAGATGTGGGAGGGTGTTGAGGCCTGTTAGGAGACTCATAGAGTCTATGCCAATGAATGTTTTTGGAGGCAAGTGATGTCTTTTCCGTTAGGATAGGTTCTCCTTGGTAGTTGTCGGAGAGCGAAGTGATTGCAGTGTATGATGGGTGTGTCCATTGGGTGTTTAAGTTACTGTGGTAATAATGAGTTTACTTGCTGTATCTGACTTGTAACCGGCATGTCAGCCTATGAAGTGTTTAGGGGATTAGCTACCCTCATTCTCTTCTAATCCTTTAGGGATAGTCTTAGGACTGGACAGTTCAGTTTCTCAGTTAAGTGCACAGTAACACACTGCAGATTTTTTTTGGGGTGGGTTTTTTAAATTTATTTTGTGATGAGGGTTTTGTATTGTAATTTCTTTGATCTTTGTACCTGGTATGTGTTTTATGTGGTGACCCAATGCAGCATGTTTCTTTTTTCTTTCTTCTCTTTTGTTTGTCTGTTTAGTTTTTCATGGCAAGTGGAAGTCAGGGGGGGAGAGTGTAGCAGATAAATAAGTGATTCCCTTGCCATGATTGGGGTTTACGGTAGGACCGCCCCTTTTTGCCCTTGAGTTCTGGGCGAGAGACCCCTTTGCTCTGCCCAGTCGTTGATGAGGTCTGCCGGGGTAGGTCACAATGTTTAAGCACCCGTTAAATTTGTATGATTTCACGTAGCAAATGTCACATTTAAGTTATTTTGTTCATATTATTTGTATTATGTACTACTTGTCTAACATATGTAGGTGTCATTATGTTTAGGTTGAGCTTTTTATTTATTATTTGACAAACTGGTTAGAGATTAGCTAACGTTAGCCGATCAGATATTGCTAGGCTAATCTCACGTTTCTTGTAGCCATGCTGCAGGGGCTTCATGTACCGCAAGCTGGAAGGGTCTGACTGCATATTGGTTCTGTTCAACAGGTACAATGTTTATTTTGTGTGTATTGTTCATGTATATTGTATGTTAATTGTTCAAGCCCAGTCGTTGATGAGGTCTGCCGGGCCATGCTGCAGGGGCTTCATGTACCGCAAGCTGGAAGGGTCTGACTGCATATTGGTTCTGTTCAACAGATCAACCTCACAATAAACGGCAGAAAGCCAAAGAGAGCGACGACTGTGGGCATTCTTAATAACACAACGCAGAACGAGAGTACTACCGCTACATTTGCTTTCGTGGGAAGCGCCACCCTAAACTCTCTAACTGCTCGTGTGTTTTTCCCTCCATTTTTGTCCCGCTGCTGTTGTCTCATTCAGATGATGCGTTTCATCGTTTAATGACCGCGTTCTTCCAGACGGATTCATCGTTGTTAT
Source organism: Ilyophis sp. 1 JC-2022 (assembly GCA_022702515.1). Taxonomy (NCBI): domain Eukaryota; kingdom Metazoa; phylum Chordata; class Actinopteri; order Anguilliformes; family Synaphobranchidae; genus Ilyophis; species Ilyophis sp. 1 JC-2022. Next base: position 10,156,917 of record CM040400.1, on the reverse strand, counting down.
TCCGTTATTCCCTCTGGATCATCCGAAGCTTCCTCCACCCCCCTCGTGCGTTTCTCTGTCCCCAAAGGCGGTTGTGTATATGTCTTTGACCTGGATGATCCAAAGATAAAACTAAATCAGATAGTTCATAAAGGGAGAAAGTAAGAAATGAAGGCATGTGCGTGTGTGTGTGTGATAATGACAGTAGTGAAACCAGCCGCTATCCAGTAGTTCCGGTTTATGTAGTAACCTTCTGGTGACCTCATATTTCTGTCGATTGTTTAATCTTCATCTCTGACTCTGACGATTCCGATAGAGCCATCGTAACACACTGAAAGAGAACTACCAGCCGTGTGGATCATCAGACTTTCCCGTACCCTTCCAGCCACAGTATATTTAATGCATACTGGAAATCTGCCGTATTGCGGTATCCTGACGGAGAAGTGCTAATGGGGACAGAATTAACAAATTAAACGCACAAAAAAGTTTGATTAAAAAGGCACTGAAACTCGAGAAAAACTATTTAAGAGTAGAAACTTGTAATTTATGGTTTGTGTAATTCCTCCTACAGCTCAATTAATCAGAGCGCTCAAGGCTGTGACCCTGGGTATTAGTATCATCCAATGGTAAAAAAACCAAAAACTAGACTATCATGGAAGGTTTGTGGCATTAGTATGTGGCAATATTGTGGCAAGCTATTTAATTATGTATTCGATTTATTTTTGCAAATATATGTACTGTATGTAAAGTACAGGTATACATACAGCGCCGTCTACAATTATTGGCACCCCTGGTAAAGATGAATAAAAAGGGTTATACAAAAATTGACCTTTTGGTAAATTCGCTTAATCTCACACTGAAAAAATTAGAAAAATACAACCTTTAATTGAAGTTAATTTATTCTGAGAAAAAAAAAATCCCTCATCAAGAAATAATTATTTTTAACAAAACCACATGTTCCACAATTATTTGCACCCCTAGAAATTCGTATGAACAAAATGTAACTGAAGCATTTTTCCATTTATATTTTACTTTTTAAGGTTGATCAGAGTGTTCAGGAACTTTCAAGCAGCAATCCATGACTTCCTGTTTCACTGGGGTATAAATATGAGGTGACACAGAAGCCATATTCCCTTATTCATATGTCAACATGGGAAAAATAAAATAACACACAAATCAAATGAAGAAAAAGTGTGTTGAGCTTCATAAGTTAGGGAATGGCTATAAAAAATAGCTACTCATCTGAAAATGCCCATATCTACCGGCAAAACTTAAAAATTTCGAAGCAACTGGAACTGTTACAAACTTGCCTGGAAGAGGACCCCTATTTTGCCCCCACGCACAGATGGTAAAGAGAGCCAAAAAAATCCCCAAGGATCACTGTTGGAGAATTACAGAGGAAAGTAGCATCTTGGGGTCATAAAGTCTCCAAAACTATCATTAGACACCTCCATGCTAACAAATTATTTGGAAGGCATGCCAGGAAAAAAACCATTCCTATAATTTTACCATAAATGTAAGCACCTGGTGTTTGTTAAACGCTACAGGAACTTTGACTAGAACCGTGTTCTATGGTTAGATTAAACGAAAATTTTGCTTTTCGGTAACAAACACTCAAGGTGGGTTTGGCATAAAAAGAAGGATGGCTGTACTGAAAATAACCTGATCCCCACTGTTAAGTATGGTGGAGGTTCCGTGATGTTGTGGGGCTGTTTTTTTCCCAAAGGCCCTGGGAACCTTGTTAGGGTACATCGCATTATGAACTTCATGAAATACCAATAAATTTTAAATCTGAATCTGGCTGCCTCTGCCAGGAAACTAAAACTGGTTTGTCATTGGATCATCCAGCAGGACAATGATCCAAAACATATGTCCAAATCAACACAAAAATAGTTAACTGAACACAAAATCAAGCTTCTGCTATGGCCATCTCAGGCCCCTGACCTAAACCCCATTAAAAACCTGTGGGCTGAGCTGAAGAGGAGAGTGCACAAGAGAGGACCTAGGACTGGAGAAATTCTGTAAAAACGAATGGTCTCAGATGTCTTGCTCTGTATTCTCCAAGCTTATTAGATGTTACAGGAGAAGACTCAGTGCTGTTTTATTGGCAAAAGAGGTTGTACAAAGTATTAAATGCAGAGGTGCCAATAGTTGTGGCACGTGGTTTTGTTAAAAAATAATTATTTCTTGATGACTGACTTTTTTTTTTCCAGAATATATTTACTTCAATAAAAGGTTGGATTTTTCAAATTTTTTTAGTGTGAGATTAAGCTAATTCACCAAAAGGTCAATTTTTTATAACCCTTTTTACTCATCTATACCAGGGGTGCCAATAATTGTGGAGGGCGCTGTATGTGCATACTGAAGCACTGACAAGCATTTTGCTTCTGCTTTCAAATAAAGTACTATTCTGCTTTCTATTCGGAGGTGTGAAACGTCATTTGCACTGAACAACTCTGCCATGTTACTAATGCCACAAACAAGGCAAGTATTATGTCCGGTTGTCACTTTCAAGATCATTTCCCAGACACACATGCAGAAGTTCACAGACTCAAATCATGGCTATTGCTGAACATGTACACAATAAAGTAAAGTTGAGTTTGATCTGAGATTAAGAATTTCATTGTTAAGTGTATGACAATAAACTTGAAACTTGAAACCGCATGCCATCTTTCATTCGATTATCAATCATTATACACTCTCTATTGCGGTTACATAACCGCAACAAGATACTCCTTGCCAGGCCAGTCATGCAGAATGCTAGGTTATACGCAGTCATACGCTAAGCCCTGCTGACGGTAATACGAATATCACAAGGCCCATGTTTCATGCATTCCCCTAGGACAAGTCCAGATGGAATGAGCCCGCTGTGTCTATAGGGCCGCTGCTCTCTGGCCTTGTGACCTCTCACACAAGCGTGCGCCGATCTGCCGCGGGGCGCAGGCGTGGTCATAACCCTGAGAGAACCAGGTGCTGAATATGCTGTCATGATACCGTCGTACCATGGGCCTTAAACTTCTTCACTCTCGGAAAAAAAAGTATGAAAAGTCCTTAAAAAGGTACAAATTCCAGTTGATGACCTTTGTGTTTGCACTTAATCGTGAGATTAGGTTAAGCACATACATTATGTCAGTTTAATACAGGCCTTAATTAAAGTGATTAATTAAGTCCATATTAAATTGAGTGTTCCACTTTCTTCCCCCCAATATATAAATTGACTACTAGATTTATTTATTCTTGACATAAAACCACACGTCAGTCATTGTGTCAACTGCTTCAGTAATGACCCTTTGTCCTGTGTGGTATCGTGAGAGCTGTAAAAAAAATACTTTGTTGTATGCCCAGGGATGGCGTGTGGACTGGGGGTAAAAACTAAACAAGCTTTAGCTGCCACTGTCATGGTCCGTGGTTTATTTTTCCTTTTTCACTGCGGTTGTCGTCCTTTCTCTCCGGTTGGGAATCTATCAGATTTCTAGGGTTTTGCTTCACCTCGCCTATTATTTGTTTCACCTGTGCTACTACCTTCGGGGTATTTAAGCTCCTCACTTCCGCTTCCCGGTGCTTCTTTGTCATTCCTACTTACATTGAGCCAGGTATAGCCAGGTATAGCCAGGTACAAGTGACCTCATGATATTAAAGCCTTGCTTTATGTTTACGAGGGACTTGCTTCTTCGTGTTAGTTTTTACGTAGAGGATCATTCCTCGTTGAGGCTATACTGTTCTACTTACTCTGCTGTTTTCCCTGAGACAGTCTCCTTTGTTGTTTAATTTTCATTTTACCTTCTTACCGGCCGTTTTAGTGTTTCGTGCCGAAGGTGTTTCTTTTCTATTGTTTCCCCGTGTCAGCTCTAGTATTTGAGCTCTGGAGACTTTGTTTTGTTCTCCCACTCGTGTTTTAGAGTTCGCCCTATTTTTCTGGGTTCATTATGACTTGGCTGTTTAGCTACTAGGATTATTCCTTTTTTTCCCTACCCATTAGCGGTTTAAAGCTCCCTTAATGGTCCTCACCTTTGTGGGTGACTTGTTCTGATTCCCCTCCACGTCGCATTTGATTCTCCGCTACTGAAACCATTACAGCCACTGGGATCAGCAGAGCTGGGGCAGGTGCACTGGAAAACCAAGGCAGAAAACACATCCTGCAAATTTCTGCCTGCAAATGGAGTCCAATCAAAGCTCCAACTGGCCAGAATAACATATCACTCTGGAGACAAATCGCTGAGATTTCAGGAGGTGAAAGAGTTCAAGCTCAGACGTGAATATACATTGGGAATGAAGGTCATTTGCAGTGGCAGAGCCATTTTACTTTTTCACTAGGGCACTGAATATTAAACCCACAAGATAGAGCTAGATATCTGTTCTTTATTTATTTTTATTCTACTTTTAATGAGCCTGAAATCACAATAAAGGAGGCTAATGAACTAATGAAAATGTCAAACTCGCTCGCTCTGCACACAAAGAGAGGGTTTTTTATCTCTCTTTTTAAATAATTTTTTTAAGGACTTGATGACTCACTGTAAGCACAGATGTTCAACGCTCAAAAGGCAATGAAGTACTTCTATTCGTTCAATATCGTTTGGTTCGTAGAGTATTAATCTCTAGCACGAAGTCCACAAATCAGCAATCAACTAAAGACAAGGAATGAAAAGGTCAATGATTGGATGTATTTTTGGATGTGCAGAGGGTTCAATATGTTAAATAAACAAACAAATTGTTTATGAATATCACAAGTGTTATATGGCAAGAGGGCAGCATTCTGAAGCGAATACTCAACGTTCTGCATAATAAACCACAACTTTCATATAAAACCCCTTAATTTCCTTTGGAAATTATTTCTTTAAACCTCATATTACGTTCACATTTTATGACACATTTTATGATTGCGGTAAAATTGACCCCAAAAGTTAAAACTGACACAAAACGTTCCGTGTCAACTTTTGTATGTCTCCAAATTGACCAGCCTTTTATCCCTAAATGTAAAAGGATCAGTCATTTTTGAGCCTGAAGTAATAGAAGCTGGATGAATAATAGAGTGCTGCCTGAATTGGCCACACAAAATCAGAGATAAAAATTTTATTTTCTTACATTTTATACACCTGCCCCACAAATGACCGCACACAAAACCATTGTATACAAAGTTGGTATTGCATTATGTGTATTGTGTTTATTGTGTGTTTGCTATTTAATCCCATCAAATTAGAAAAAATCATACAGTGTCAAGATTAAAAAAGAAGGTGAACTGTTTTTTATGAGACGTCGAACATTGAAAGGGATCAAATTGACCCGGATCATAATATGTGGGTTAAGTTTCATTGAGAAATGTGACAGCTATTCTGTGTTCAGTATTTCAGCTACAGCGGAGTTACCGTTGGATCTTACCATTGGATTTTCTACCATAATTAGCACAGCAACCTAAGGGCCAAAGAACACACCAAACAATGAAAAACACAAAATCCCCTTTACAAATTCTCTTTAATCGATCGCCCTCAGGTATCGAGTTGAGTTATAGCCAATTTGCAAAAGTTATTTTGACTCACAGGTGATGGGGTGTAAATATTTAATTCAAGTTCGCTTCATGCATTAATTCATTAGGAGCTGGCTGCTGTGCTGGGGATGTGCACAGAAAACAAATGGTTATTAATATAACTCACAGCTAGGAAAGTGAAGCTCTGGTGGCAATTGCATTCTAAATTTCGAAACGATATTCCTTCACACTCCAGCCCAGAGTCCTCGCTGTTCTTTATGAGACCGTGCGTCACGTCTGTCACTCACATTTTCAGCCACACTAGTCTGAGTGCATTAGTGACATTGACAGATTTGTGACCGTTGGCATTTTAAAGGGGAGCTAAAACTATTTTATTTCAATAATAATAAAAAAAAAAGATGAAAACAAGGATGGTGACCTCATACTCTAATTTTAAAACCAAACCTAATAATACTGACGTAAATCAACTTATATCGAATTATATCGGGGCCATACAAAAAACAATAAAAAAACTTTGGTTGGAGTGCTCAGCTGAGTCAATTATTTGAGAAGGAATCAGGTTAGCTCTTGATGAATTCAACACAGAAAATTAACCAATTATATTAAAGTGTAGCAGGGGTAGCTAGGCAACCCTGGTCCTGGAGTCCCGGTGCCGTTTCTGGTTTTTGTTCCATCTGAGCTTGATCACAAGAGTTTGATGGATGAGCCTGAATATTCTGAATGGTGAAAATGCTGAGAGCCTCCAGCACATGTTCACCTGCATTCCTTAAACCTGGTCATTAATTAAAATGAAACCTACGCAATTATAGGTTTGGATGGAGCAAAAACCAAGACCAGCTCTGGCACTCCAGGAACAGGGTTACCTACCCTGGTGTAGCTTATTCTGCCTTAATCCACCGCTGTCAAATAAACAATAAAGGGCTACCTATTTAAGGCCCGTTTACATACAGTAATTTGTATTTATATCAACCCCTTTTGAATATATCTAATTTGTGTATATAATTTTTTCTGAAGAACAACAAAAATATTATAATTCTTCCTATGAGGGCAAGTGATATTTGTATTTTGTGCAGTTAAGGCATACACTTAATTTGTACATTTTATGCGATCATTAACATATTTCTGCAGTGTGTGATTCATCCTGTTAGACAGCAGTGAAAATAAATTAAATTTAAATGCTACATTTTTATTGGCCATTTTGTCAGTCATTGACATCGTGGCCATTTGCAAATTCAACCCTGACAGCATCTGACCTTCTATGATCTAACCCAACTCTGTACATATACATTTTCCCAATGTAGATTCTCCAAATTAAAAAAGTAGTTATTGAACCAATCAATAAATACATTTTCTCTCTCATTTCTGGCTACATGCAGCTCCCTTACTTTCACTGCTCTATGCAGTTAACTGCTCCATATATGTATATATATATATTGTAAAAGTGTAATCTAGGTTTCTAGTTTGAAACATTAATCACTGAGTAAGATGAATGTATTAAGGTTGACGAATGAAGCTCTCCATCTGAATTCATTAGGCGGTTTTGATAAAACAGTAAGCTGACTGCAGCAGAGTCCTGAGGGCCAGGTCTGATGTCATGTGTAGCCCTGCTATGGCAGGGATGCTGATGTGGGCTTTAGGTCTCCGGAAGGGCCATTCTGTTTGTTGCCTTCTGAGACTCTCTACAGATCTGAGTAATGCAATCTGAGTCAAACTCAGACACTGCTAATATGACAGCACTGTTACCGGGTTTGTGTGTGTGTGTGTGTGTGTGTGTGTGTGTGTGTGTGTGTGTGTGTGCATGAGGAAATTTTTTTATTAAAAAGACAGCTAAATGTGAAAAACAACTTTCTTTCATTTAGACTTTATTCATCCAGTTCAAAACGGCATTAAATCAATTCTGTAACCATGAGAGACATTTTAAGAAGCTGAGTTCCATTTGTACACAGGAATAGAGGGAATCAGCACTTGGTTTGATGAGTGGAGATATAATTCAACATTATCAACCATGTTGCTCACAATTTGCTATCTGCAAATATTTAATGTTCAATGTCTGTGACGAACTTCACATTTCTTGTCATAGGATTAAATGTGCTTTCTGTTCCACTCAGGTTTATTTGCAAAAGTTTAGAATACCTGAGCTTTGAAATGTAATGCAACATAAATCTGTGAGTGTTAGAGTAAGGTTCGGAGAAGCAAGCGCGACCGATAAGAATTCTAAAAGCGTATCTAGAAAGACACGCCACAAAAGCGGAAGAAACCGCATCAGGAAGGGATGAAACAAAAGAACGGGAGCAAAACTTCTCGAACACAAGGCAAATCAAAACAACCTAAAAAAACAGAGGCGTATCTCGATAAACTGCGAGAATAAACAAAAAAACCTCATGCACTAAAATAATTAGGCGTAACAGGAGGTTGAAAAAACCAAAAAAAACAAGAAAGCGGGTGAAAAAAATAAATAGAAAATGAAACCTGATACCTATGTTTTTGTAGGAAAGGAGCTGAACACAAAAAATAACAGGTTGAGAGAGTTTAGGATAAATAAAAAATCGGAAAGAAACAAATAAGCCAATCTAATCCTAATACTAACCGGACTTGCTGCGTTTCTTATTTGTACAAACCAGAAATGCAGTGACCGATTTCCTATACCTTACCTACTTTGTTTGTCAAGAGCTTAGACAATCTCGAAGTGTAGAAAGGTGGAAGTCCTGAGCTATTTATACGAAACAGGAAATCCAAAACAGGTGAAAGGAATAATTGCCGGGCGAGATTCAAACACCAGAGGCGGAAAAAATTTGATAGAACGTCCCAACGACGCCAAAATGAAAACCGAAACGCAGAAACAGCAGAAGCTGCCAATAACCATGACAACATCACTGTGGTTTAGAAGGCTACTGTGTTTACAAAATGATTGACTGATGGCTGTACAACCATATAAATGATGAATAAAGGTGATCTCTAAAAATAGCATGAATTCCAAATACATCACTTTATAAGTATTGCAACCAACAGGTACACAAGCGGCTTCACTCATTTTCTAGTTAATCTTCTTGCTAATTTATTACATCTTGCTAATTTATTACATTTCTATTATTATTTTTGTCACCTTTTTCCCTCAGATGGACATAATGAGCTACTGTACTTGTTATCCTTTTAGTTTGAGCAGCAAGATGGATCAGGTCAGAGCTCCCTAAGCTTCCAGATGTATACTGGTTGTTGTTTCAGCTGAAATATCCATTTATTGCATCTAATGAGGTGTTAATTGACCTATAGTCTATGAAGGGAGCTATGCTATGTACATCTGCTTAGAATTACAGAAACATTACAGCTGGCACTCCATATATAATGGCTTTATGATAACCGTAAAATAAGAATGACCTCAATGCCATCCTTGCGTAGAGTAAAGGGCATATGAATAAAGTACAAGGCTGTGAATAATGGAGGGGATAGAGGTATTATGTATCCTAATGATGCTACTGCTAGCATTCTCATTATATTATAGGCATTTAGCAGACGCTCTTATGCAGAGCGGCTTACACGGCTTTTTAAATTATTTTTTAAATTTGACTTGGTATCCATTTATACAGCTGGATAAACACTGAAGCAATTCAGGTCAGGCACCTTGCTCAAGGTTTGCAACCTTTGTGTTGCAAGGCCAGTTCCTTGCCTGAACTGCTCTTTAATTGGCGCATATTTATTAAAGCAGATATGTTTTATTTTTTGACAGGTGTCATTGCTTTGTTACTTCTGAGGCATATTTCTTTACTGTTTTTTTGGCCTTATTCACATTCAGAATTAATTTCATAAACATTATCTTAAATATATTTTAAAAAAAACATTACTGTTACCAAGATACTGACACATTTTCAGCCTCATTTGGAATAGCAAGATAAGGAATAGCCAGAGTGAGTTTAGATATATGGTCATTTCATACTTGGTATTGTAAAAGCTGAATTTAAAAAGGTCATTTTTTTCCTGAGGGATTATCTAAAATTGATCAATGCATTTTGTTCATGATTCCAGGCCGAGCCAGTATTCCTTTCGTTATCTTTGAATTGCATGCTGTTGAAAACATTGGTTCAGGTAATCCACAGGCTTGAATGCAATGCCTCAGGTCAGTCCTTGAAATTCAGGAGTCATTTAGTTATTCTCCAGTGCCTGAGAGAATAAGGAAGACCACACTTGAATCGATTTTATCCACACCATACACAAAAAAAATGTTGGTGCAAATTTAACACTGCTGGTGTACATTTAACACCCTAGGGTGTTTTATTTTATGATTCCACAGACTCATAGGGTGATAAATGTACACCAGCATTTTTGTTCTGTAGAAGGGGAGGGGGGAGTCGAGATTGTCAGATTGAATGTATAATATTGTACGGGGGTGGCAGCTTCATAAATTATGCATTTGCAATAAATTTCAGCTGCGCACAGTAAAATGTCCAGTGTTATTTCAACTCTAACAGAGTATATAGTCCCAGGTTTGAATCGTGCCCTTTAGGGAGATTTTATCAGGACCGACGCTAGCGGGTATACAACGTCTGCGATTGCACCAGGGCCGTAGGTCGACAGGGGCCTGTTTAAACGGTGGGGTAAACGCATTGGACAGCTCATATGAGCCAAATTCTCACGACATCTCAGCTCTGAATGTAATTCCACATTTTGTCTAATCGGAGAACAATATGTTTATAATGAGGGCGTGCCAGGTAACCGCAGGGGGTCTCTGTGCAATAGCGGCTAATTGTCATTATTTGAAAACATTTTATTATGGCTGCACAGATACAGCGACATTTGTGAGTTATTTTTTCCTTGCAGCAATGCAGAAATATAGGTTGGGCTATCAAAAGCGCAAATGTATTGAAAGAAAACAATAAAACGCAACCTACACACAACACAAAATAAATAAAATATATACATCATGGCTCACAGCACCGGCGGCTCATACCATCCATATACACATTAAAAAACCAATCAAGCTGCAATACTGAACAGTCACTTTTTTTTACTCATGTAACTTCAAGAAACTTTTTCAATCAGGACTTTTGATGATGTTTCTCCAAGCCAAATAGCACGTTTCAGTTTGAATAAAATGGTGTGACAGTCTTGGCAGCTCTTGCTAAATGAAGACTTTGTTGACAAGGCTGTTGACACTAACACACTAACAGCTGAGACTAACACCGAGCCCAGTCTGCAGCTCTCCCCATTTACAACATTCATTTCTGTTTTTTTCATTCTTTAGTGTTAGAAGAGGTTGAAGATACATGTCTGAATATTCTTTCCAGTCATGTCATCTGAATGAACCTTTAACGGTGTAGATGTTATTTGGGGGAATAAAGCAAAATCCCGCAGTCATTTTTTTCCATATATAGAAACCATTTATTTACCATTTTATTTCAGACAAGCAGTAATTCCACAGATTATTTGATCTGTATCTCAGATTAAATAACGGAAACCTTTTCCTGTGACTCAATTTCACTCTCATTCCTTTGAAATGCACAAGAAGCTTATTTCATAAATGCACTCAGCATATGTAATGCATAGGATGAAATATAACACGGTAGAGGGCTGGTGGAAATGTTTCCAGTGCGTCAGCTTAGAGCAACATCGAATATGCATTAGGGAAGCGCATACATCACGTTACCTTAAGTATTTATATGAGGGAGAAAAAATACTTTTTTGCCTGTATGCATATTCTTCACCATATCACCATATACACATTGATAAGAGTAGTGGAACAATAGCAGCCCTATAAATTCATATTTAGAGAGAAAGAGAGGCAGAGACAGAGAGAAAGGCAGAGAGAGTGATAGGCAGAGAAAAAGAGAGAGAGAGAGAGAGAGAGAGAGACGGACAGAGAGAGAGAAAGAGATGGGGGACACAGTTTCATCTGCTACCAAGGAGAAAAATGAATCAACAGACATGTGTCAGCAGATTTAAACACTTCCACCCTTTCATCATCGAGAGAGTATGACTTTAACAGGAAGTACCAGGAAGTGCGCAACTACGTACAGCTGAGGAATACGAAGCAGCAACAGGGGCATGAGGATCCCGAACACCACCTTCACCGATTCTTCACCGACTGTCACAGCGATTGGCATAAAGATCAATCTGAAGTTCTCAGGGATGACTGTAGCTAAGAGATAAAAGGGGAAAAAACTAAAGTGAGAAATAGCGGTCAATAAATGAGAAGGTATGAACAAATCAAGGGGGTTTACCCAAATTATCATTTTATTGTTTTCACAGGGACTAGAAGGGGGGTAGGGGGACGGGGGCAGATATCGTCCAATGATATTAGGAAGATATTGATGAAATAACATTAGTGGAAAAGTATTGACCAGAAAAAAAAACAACGGTAATTTTCTGCAAACACCAGGGCTGTGCACAGACATTGTAGGGAGGGCATTTGCTGAAAATTATTGCTGGGGGGGGGCATTGGGGGATCATGGGGCGGCAACTTTTGCCGGGGGGGGGGGCAGGGGGGGGCAGCATATGTATATGTATATCTATATCATATGGTGTACATACACACACATACACACATTTATTTACACAATTTATCTACACATTGTATTAAACCCCCCCCCCGCCCCCCCCCCGCCTGCATCTCATTTGTGCGGGGAATAGAAACTGCCTCGCCTCCCTCGGGTCCAGTCCAAAAAATCGTGTTAAACTTTTCATTCTACACCTTTCCCTTTTTTTCCCAAAATAAAAATATATATAAGTAACCCGTAACCTTGCTTTGCTGGTGGTGTGAGTGTGAGCAAAATATAAATACTGGGGCCCGACCCTCAGGAGTCCTGTCAAAAAAAAATGAGTCACAAGTTTTATTTTATGGAACCCGAGTCGCCCTGTTGCTCTTAAAAATTATACGTCAGTATCCGATTTAAGAGCCCGGAGCTGGCCAGCTGTTCCCATAAATGACAATAAAAAATATTCCACAGGATCAGAGTCACCTTGTCCTTTCTGGCCAGTATGGTATGGTAACACACTTTAAAAAAGGCCAGAGGAAGTCTACGAGTGCACTGAGAATGATTCCTAGTAAGGACCTGTCAGGTCTGTCAATACCTTAATAAGTAGCATACATTTGAAAGTGCATTACTGACTTATTGTAAGTGAATCCTCATCTCTACTTCACTTACATGTCCATGCTAGAATTCCTCCAAATGCTGTCTCACTTTTCTCCACAGTTTTTATTCTTTTATGGTGAGATTACCATACCAGGTGACTCATGAGTCATTTATTCCTCTATGGGTCATTCAGTACAACTATATCCAGACCTGGGGACCATCCAAACACTGTTAAGTGACCCATTTCTCCAAAACGGTTCTTTTCCTGGTGGCTCGTGGTGACACAAACAGAGTCCTACAGCCTCTCTGATCACTGTGGCAGACAAATTCTTCTGAATGTGTGGGAACTGGAGGGGAGTTCTCACGGCCCGATATTAGTGACAAACGCTTAATTTATTAAACATAAACCATAGAATGAAAACTATATTTAGATGACATACTGAAGCATTTGTTTTATTTAACACACATGACGAAACATTTAATATAAATATTATTTATGAAACGGCACCTACGCTTGAAATATTGAGACGATATTTAAAATAAAATAAAACAATATTTAAAGCAAGCACCTGCTCTCAGGAACTCTATCTAACCATCAGAATGAACATTAACTTAAATACCATCAGCAGCATATGCACTCAGAGTAAATACAGGCATAAACCGAACAGATACACTAAGCACCATTAACATCTACACATCAAGTAGACAATACCAAATGTTCAGAGCAAAATCAGCTCCAATAGAGTATTTTTAATTCACAACCATCTCACACAATGAGGGTATTCGGACCAGGTGAAAAGGGCCCTATATTTGTTCAAAAAAAAAATTTGAAGTTTCTAAATATCTACAAAAGAGCCTACAGCTGGCATAAAATGCCAGTCACCAATTACTTTTTTTGTAGAGCGTATATTGTGCAAATGTATAATGGATTAGCCAGCAAACTAGCTCATTTGTTAGAAATATGTATGTAGTGCGCTGTCCATTCAGAACCTCTGGTATTCTGGAGCGCTGCAGGACCATGGACAGTGTCAACCCAATTTACAGACATGGAAGTAGTAAATGTTAATAATGATGGAAGCTGAGACCTATCGCATCATCAGTGGGATTATATAAGACCCTTAGGGGGAGATTACACTGTGTGGAGTTTTTGGACTGGGTTCCACATTGGATTTGAAGCCAGAGATGCCAACGGGCAGGCATTATCTTTTTTTGAGTGGTTTCCTGTTTTGCTCTACATTAATTCCCTTGTCAGGCTGTGAAGATAATGCCACAGTTTTCTGTCAAACATCTATGACCTCACCCACCCAAAAGTTACCACACCTGGCACTGTTATGCTTACATTTATATATATTTATATATATATATAACCGTTTTCATTCAGCTGGGTACTTTGCTAAAGCAATCCGGGTAAGTGCACCGCTTATGAGAAAAAATAACCAGCAGACATTGGGTTTTCATTTTTCCGTCCTCCGTGCTGTTTACTGAACGAAGCAATCTAGCACAGCGCCGAAGAGCACAATTCAGCCTCCCTATCCATCAGTAAAAAGCATTGAGAAAATAACCTCTCTTTTAGACTCCTTTATTCAAACATACATTAGTACCTGCACACCAGCACTGAGAATGACTGCTGTTCAGTCACCCACACAGTCACTCTGATGTAATGGCATTGCCAGGGTACATTCCATGCCACAATGGAGATAGTGGTGGTGGTCACAGCCAATCATACCACAGCTACAGTTGAGACAGCACCTGGAGTTAATCAAATTTGATTGGGACACTGGGCATCTAGTCGATTTGTCAAAACATTGTCCTGTACTTTGGTATAATTTTTGTCATCAAATGATCTAGTTATTGATTCATTTTTAGAGTTACCCCATTGGTGCAAAGATCTACTAGAACTTTAAAGAGACCTGCAGTATAACTTAAGTTATACACATGAACAATGTCACTGTGACTTACTGTAGAATGGAGTAATATTATGTGTCACTGTGACTTACTGTGAAATGGAGTAATATTATGTGTCACTGGGACTTGCTGTGAAATGGAGTAATATTATGTGTCACTGTGACTTACTGTGAAATGGAGTAATATTATGTGTCACTGTGACTTACTGTGGAATGGAGTAATATTATGTGTCACTGTGACTTACTGTGGAATGGAGTAATATTATGTGTCACTGTGACTTACTGTGAAATGGAGTAATATTATGTGTCACTGTGACTTGCTGTGGAATGGAGTAATATTATGTGTCACTGTGACTTGCTGTGAAATGGAGTAATATTATGTGTCACTGTGACTTGCTGTGGAATGGAGTAATATTATGTGTCACTGTGACTTGCTGTGGAATGGAGTAATATTATGTGTCATTGTGACTGGAGAAAAAATTAAAGTTTGATTGGAAAAGGGAGTTAGTTTTTCTGGTATATAAAATGCATAAATATTCAAGCACTTGATTCAGGTTAAACTGGGTGGACAATTCATATATCAGGACAATTGCTCAAAGCACGAAGCAACACAGAAACAGTTTTAAAAAGGAGAAAGGGAAGTCCTCAAGCAACCCTGGAAAAGTATTTCAGCCTCCTTTCAAGTTTTCTCATTAGGCTTTTGAACATAAAAAGTTACAAATTGAAATAATATTGGTTAATTTACATTAACTCAAGAAAATGCTAAATTATTTATATGGGGTAAATAGCTTAACAAGGCATGGCATGTGTTAATAAGACAACCTGGAACTTGCTCCAAATAGACTATCTTGATAGATCTGGCATCTATAATCTTGGTAAATGGAAGTAAACACAATGGCTGAGGTTTAATTTTCTCACATATGAGCCTATGTTTCTTCTCAAGGTAAAGGTATGAGGAAGATATGCATCTCTGTCTCTGTACCCGGTCTGTCTCTGTATCTATTCAGGACCTGAGACTCTGGGACTCCTTCAGGGTCTGGAGCAGCTCCTCAAGGATTTTCTCCCTGTGGGTAAACTGGAGTTTAAGATTGTGGCCCCTCAGCTGATTGCAGTAAGAGGCGACTCTTATGAACAGGCCTGCCTGGGGCCCAAGAGCATTGAGGGCCCCGAGGGCTCAGTCTTAGTGGTTTTGTGGTAACATGATGACAGTGGAAGTTGGTCAGAAGGGCCCCGTGGGATTTTCTGCCTAGCACCTTCGACCAGATAGACTGTAACACATTAGTAGTTAAGAGCGTGGACCGGCAAACAACAAAGTAATAATAATAATAATAATAATAATAATAATAATAATTCTGTGTCAAATTTATCAAATTTGTTTCCATTTTTACTGTCCGCCCCATTGATTTATATGAAGTTATGGGTGAGAAATATGGCAATAGTGCCGGCGGGGCATATAGAGTACAAAGTGTTGATCCCCCACACGCTGCCTACTATGCCTTGTCATTGATGGATCACGGATGCACAGGGTAATTCACAGAGAGAATAATAGAGGCGCTCCACATCTGACATGCTTGACCACCCTTTTCTGATAAACACCTTTTCCCCCTCAGGACAAAGAGAAGCTGAGTGACGCACAAAAAACAACAACAAACTCATTTCTCATGTCTCCTTTCTCAAACCCATGACTTAAAATCTATTCGCTTTTGGGGGGCTTCAGGGCCTGCTTTCTGCCCAATTTGCCTTCGGTTTCTCTGTAAAGCGTCTTTGTGAACGTCCTCTGTAAAAAGCGCTACACAAATAAATACAATTTAATTAAATTAAAGGGAAGAAAGAAAGCCTCTAAATGCCTCTAAAGTCTGTGAGTGTTTTATATAACAACTCCCACGGTGGTTTAGCTTGTATGATATAAACATGTTTATAGCATTATCTGTTGCATTCCATATAATGCCATGCCCAGAAAACATTTTATCTTCTGAAATGTTTTCAAAACAAATTCATATGATGTTGCCACCCTTGTGAAAATGTTCCTCAAAATAATAACTAGGAGCAGAATAATAACTAGTTTAATGTAAGTAAATCGGGTGCTCACACAACAGTGTTTAAATTAAGCAGGTAAATAATGCAGTTTTTAGTAGACTCAGGCTGTGAACTCAAATTAATTAAAAAATGTGTGTGAAAATTTCAGTGCCAAAGTGTTGCTCTGCCTAACGGCTCAGAATACCCCCCACAAAACAAAATAAAAGCAGGAAGCAGAGACAAATAGCCTAAATGCTATGGCAAAATAAATCACATAAGCATGTAAAAAAATATTATGTGACCAACTGCAAAAATAAGATAAATTTGCCTCTTCTTGTGGTCGGCTGGACAATTTTCTGCAGTAAGTCATTATATTTTGGTTTCTGCTGTCGCCAGCACCTTGAAGTAGGCTGACTTGTATAGCTGTGTGAAGAGCACTATACATCTTTTTCTATGCAAACAATTTGCGTTGAGAAGAATATTCTTTTCACTCATTCATTGTGACAAGATATGAGTCTTTCATATTTTTTGTATATTTATGGATCTCAGCTATACCTCCATAATATCCTCTTTTAGATCCAGTTCCAACAACCCATAGTCTATCATGAGCAAAAGACAATAAAAAGACACGATATTAAAATATAGATGATATTTCAATACTAACCAATAATAATCAATACTAATCTTTATAGAATGTCTCATATTTTTCAGTAGGATTACTGTAATAACATATTGCACTACAATAGAGTAAGTAAAAAAATGACTATTATTGATATTAACACTCAAATTTAGTAAAACACCACAAAGCAGCTTTTGAACTCAGTGAACTCCAGACTGCATAATGGGTGTGATTACAAGTAACAATAAAAAACCTTCAATAAATTACAAAAACAAATATAACATA
This sequence comes from Ilyophis sp. 1 JC-2022, assembly GCA_022702515.1. Taxonomy (NCBI): domain Eukaryota; kingdom Metazoa; phylum Chordata; class Actinopteri; order Anguilliformes; family Synaphobranchidae; genus Ilyophis; species Ilyophis sp. 1 JC-2022. The sequence goes on along the minus strand of CM040400.1, from coordinate 10,139,568 downwards.
ATAATAAAAATAACAATGGCATAACAAATCTCAACTAATCCACATTCTTTCTCCCCTTATCCGAGGTACACATGAGACTCTGTCACACGCAGATAAGTGCGCAATATAGACGGCGTCTCTCTGTCAGCCTTAAGAACATAGTGTGGGCGGGGGGGCGGCCTCGTAACGCATGACCCTGTGAATGTACTTCTTGTGTTATGGCTCAGACGCCAGAGGACAATGGCTTTCTGCTCTGCTTATCCGCTCCCCGGTGAATGCGCCATGCAAAGCGACCGCTTAAAACGTCAGTGCATAAAGCACATGTAATAAACACACTATAGAAGGCAGAAGAACAAACCCAGTGCAGGACGACATGCCGTTTGCATTCTGGTGTCTCAGAGCTGACAATGAACGCATACTCATACCATTCACCTGGGGTTAAGGATTGTGTATCAAAAGCATGACATTTAACCACATTTGGAAAGAGAGAAGATGGCCAATCAGAGGGGGTTACACAGAAAGTACAAAATACTTTTAAAAAATTAAGTAAATGGATCAACAGAGACTAATAAAAAATGTAACGGATTTATATTACATGTCCATTTGTAAACATATATAACATATGTATAACATGAACAAACAAAACGATCATGTATGTGACAGTTTTTTTTTTCTTTTTTTATGCGTATCCATTCAGGGAAGAAGTGTACTTTTAAGATCAACAGTAAAAACAACTGCCACCTCACTAATGCCAGCCTCAAATTTGGTTTATGAGTAGGATAGAAAATAAGAAAGAGTAGAATACTACTAAACCGAGGAGGAAACTCAAATCAGCCGATGAAATTTGGTAAAACGAGTGCAGTTTACACAAGCCTGGAACAAACAGGGGAATATGCTCAGAGACCTGCAGGAAAGCTCGGACACCTGTTCAAGTTTGCTTTCCGCAGATGGAAATGCTTTTCCGGAAAATACTGGATTAAGACCACATTCCGTGCACTTGCATCAGTAAATATTAACGGACTTATCTGAGTGCAATGCATTTAAAAGGCTTCGTTTGTATACTTGGATTGTTACCATGGATATATAAGTTGCCCAGGAGACCACACTGCAGAAACTCTCCTGCTCATTCCCCATACAGAGTCCATACAGTCCAGCTCAGGGACGTGTTGCAACACCCACAACTTTGATCGTGGCATTATTATAAAAAGGTGCAAGTATTGCAAGAGAAGTCATTCATAATTGACAGGGACAGACTTTAAGGCAGCGCTATTTGCTCTTGCGCATGGATATTCACACACTGGTTTTTATTGCTACTGAGCATGTAAATTAAATCAGTAGATTACATAATTAACTCATCTGGTTACTTGAATCACAACGGTTGGCTGGCTTTAAGGTGAAAACAAACAAAAAAACTACCCTGTAACTCACCAAGGGCAAACCACAGCTTCAAAGAGCCATATTTATTCACTTTATATTACGTAAAGTTTTGACTTGGCAGGCACCAAAGTGACTTTCACAGCCATTATGGTAAACAGCAGCAAGTGCAAAAGATACAAGAACTGAGTAAGAAACAACACTATCTTTATTTAGCTCATAGCAGACTAACTGCCTTTACAAGAAAATGAAAATAAGATCATAATCAACCCAATAGAAACAATATACATTACAACAAACATTTTCTTAAAAAAATAAACTGAATATAAACTACATAGAAAAATAAGGAAAAGTGAAATGTAATAGATTATAAGACTTGAGTTCCAAGGTCACACAATGAATTGGAATGGTATGAGATCAAGGTCATTAGGAGCTGTCTGAGAAGATGGGTTTTCATGCCAAAAGCCCGGAGGTACACTGCATGTCTGCAGTCTTTATTGGTCCCTGAGCTCATCACACCAGCGTAAGGCCAGAGTGGAGGAGATGAGAGGCAGAGTGCTAGGACCTATAAGAAGGTGAAATCCCGCAGAAGCTTGGCTGTGCTGTAAGGGTCTCACAAGGGCTTGTGGGCAGAGGGGAGCTGTACCTTTGACCAGTTACTAAGCCAACCCCGGGGGTCATTAACCTGATGCAGGCTGCAACCAAAGGGCAGGGGATGGGGACGTAGAGAGGTACTCAGGAAAGTGAGCGCGAGACGAGCAGCCGCATAATGAATTATTTTGAGTGGTGCATGCTGGGATATCTGCCATGAGCAAGTTTCACTAGACAGCAACACATAAAGAGGAAAAAAAGCCCAACGCAAACAGCGTCATCGCGTGCGCCACAGGTGCACCTCTGACTGGGTGGGGCCGCTCTACTGGAGTGCCACATCAAGAGAGAAACGTCTGTGTGTCTGTCTCTCTGCATCTCACAGGTTCTGTGTATTATGGCAACACCAGACCTCTAAACCTGAGGAATCAGGATCCAGGTTTGTAGTAAATTAACTGGATACTGTTTTGTCTAAGAGTTCAATTTAACGATCGAAAGTCAAATCATCAAAAGCTTTAATTTTACTGGTGTGAATACTACTGGATATCTCTGCTCAATCCTTTTTCACACTTTATTTATAGTTTCACAGCTATACTGTCGTTAAAAAAACCTAATAGCTCACTGCAAAAAAAAAAGCTCACTGCAAACAGCATGAAATAAATAAAATGTTTAATTTCTTACAGTCAATTTACTGCCTTAGCTTAATGAGAAAAACAAGGTGGAAACATGTCACCAAAAATGCATGATGAGCAAACACGTTGTTACCGGGCTGACTCTAACTGTCAAATGCTATTTAATTAATTAATCAAATTCCACTGTTACCATAATCTACACAATGAGTAGTTTGTTATTCTTCCGCCTTATTCTCAAGGTGAAAACGTATCACCTGCAGTCTGTAGTGTCAGTGACTCTGTCAGTATCTTTAAGCTGCCATGTTTCTGCTTTTCTGGCCCCAAGCTGTTCATCACTGTCACTGCTTTCAGGAGCTAGCAGGTGTCTGACGGGCGCACCAAGAACCCATTACCCATCGCAGAAGACATCTGTCGCCGCAAGGTATGCACATGTCAAATGATGCTCAGAGATGGCGAGATTAGGTTGTCAGTCTTAAATTCAGTTGCGGGCAGCAGCATGAATAGAAATCTGGGAAAGATTGAAAGTTAATTTATTTGTAATACTTTGTGGTGGCGGCGGTAAGATTATTGAGTCAACTTTAAACACAGACTGAAAACTCATGTATTCTCAGGTTCATCATTTCAAGAAACTAATCATTTATATACATGTATTTCTTAAATACAGTTTGGTACATTCCCAAGACTATTGCTCAATTCTACAGGAATGAATAAATAGCGGCTATAATAGCGTTCAACTGACGTTTAAGACTAGGACCATTTATCTTAAGTTTTTTTGCAGAATACATCTCACAATGCTTTTGAACACATCATCACTGACAGTACCTGGGGACATTGGATGTTTCAGTGTGTTGAACCCCATGGACCGTCACCTAGGCGACCCATATAGTCAGTACACGGCAAAACCAAACGTCAATCTTAACAAGAATTTTAGTCTAATATTTAGACTTAAAGTCTTATTTCTAGTTCCTTTTTGCTTAAAAAGACAAAATGATTGCCAACAAGGTGAGATATTTATACTCATTTCAAGATTTGCCAATGGGGCAGATAATTTCATTTGTCAAGCAAAGAGTAACTTAAAACAAGTTCATATTTTGAGAGAATTTTTAAAAAAAAAGTCTCATTGCAAAACTAAAACACTAGTTAAGACAGACATTTGTTGCAGTGTAGCACATAGTCCAAAGAGATATTTATTTCATTCATTATCACTTTTGTCTCTACATTCCTTATCCTTGTAGTACAGTCTGGACTCAGGAAATCTGCAAGCGGAGCAGGGATTTACTTGATCTCAAGGGGTGAGGATCCTATCCGCTGTCGAAGCAGCACAGTGTGTCCCTTTCGGTCACTCTTGGTCTCTCTGATCTGGCACACTTACCGTGGAGGGTGTGCGTCGCTTCCGAAAGCAGTCGTGACCAAGTCGGGCGTTCAAGGATGACGCAGGTCTTGAAGGCGTCATCCTTGAACCAGGGCTTTGGTTGCCGTCTTGAGCGATCAGGTACCGGTAGATGCGACCCCCTCCAATTGGGTGGCTTGGGGTCGTGACGTTGAACCAGTGACCCAATCGCATAAGTCAAAGAAGTGCCCCTTCATCACCTCGCTCCCCAGCTCCACGTTCAGAAGAAAAAGGACGATTAGCGTTGAATGAAACGAGTGACCTTGAGGATTTCTCATCTACTCACCTACTCACGTGCAGGAATATTTGCACACACCCTCTCGGATAAGGCGGAGGTCGAAGGTCATATACATACAGCAGGTTGCCGTGGAAATAAATGTCTCTGTGACATATGACAGATACAGGCAAATGAGTACAAAGAGTCACACGTTAAGTGATATTAGACTGACTGTGTGAGCTGTCATATTACCATCTTTCATGTGACTGCGCTCACACGCACGCACACACACATACACGCACGCACACACACACACACTCTTGACAAGGGCCCCTAACACTCTAATTTAGCTTCTTACTACACCCTTTATCCGAAGAGCCAGTAGAGATTTCACACAACCTTCAGCTTTTAACAAATAAATCATCACACTGCAGAACAGCGGGAACGTGTGTTTATACAAACAGCCACAGAGCATTAAATAGTTCAGCCCAAGGCCTTTTTTCCAATTAGAGCTGGAGATAAACAGAATCCAAGTTGAATGACACACTTGTAAGTACAAACTAAACAGCACATTGAAGAATTGTATTAAAAATTAAGTTAAAATGAACCAAGTACACGCATGTATAATTGACACATCCTTATTGTCTACAATATAAAGGTAACAAATCAGGTGGTGCAAAGTGTGTTCTCACATTATGATGCTACTGAGCACAACATTTACTAATGTTACACCACACACACACACATACACACACACTCTCTATCACACACACACACACACACACACACACACACACACAGTGAGATTCTTCACTCAGATGACACTCCAGGCTCTCAGACACACTCCGGTATGTGCACACACACACACACACACACACACACACACACACACACACACACACACACACAGAGCTTAGAAGCTCTGGTGAAACACTTCTCATAAACACTTGATATCTTGCACACATATTGTTGCTTTGAAGATGGAGTTGCTGAGAGAAGAACTTTCTGAGTTCAAAAATATGCTGCGTCTCTCTTCAATTGACACCCACGTGTGCGCTTCCTCTCGGTGGGGAATACCAGACACTGATAAAACCAATTCATGTCCGTGCGGACCTATATGACATCGTAGCAGACTCAAAATGGACCCTGACGTCCGTCTAGGCAGTCCGGTTTTGAGCCCGTACAGACCTGTCTGTACGGACCTGTCTTTTTCCCTACAAGCGTACCTTCTGCGTACCGTAATCCTCTTTCGTGAAGGACGTCATCATCAAAATGGCGGGAAACGTAGTCTAGAAAGGGGGGTTGGCACACTGGACTATAAAAGTCAAAAGTCTCCCTGTTTTAAACACTCTGCAACCACCGATAGACCAAAATTTCGTCAGTGAGTGAGCTGTTTGTTCAAGAAAATATCAATGTACAGACATCACACACACAAACACACACAACATAGAATATAACATCAGGCTGAATGTGTTTTCTCATTTCAAAGACAGTGGAATATCTGAAGCCCATCTACAACGTATCTTGATGTTTTATTTTTCAGCCAAAACCTCTGGGTTTATATAGCTATTTGTCAAGGGTGATCCGGCCAAGAGAAAACAATATACTAGTTGCCACATTTACAGCACTAATGAAATAAAAAAAAGTAACCACACCAGAGGTAATAAATATGTATCGACAAAATTACCCCTGAATGTCTCGGATGAAATATGTTCCATTATACAGTGACTGAAGGAATGCAGCTTTGTGCTCAGAGTGCCTTAGAACAGCAGCTGCACTGCATAGAAAATGAACAAAAGAGACAGACACTGTTAGAAGGAGGGAGATCTAAGATGACAGGAGGAGACGGATAAGGGAAAGAGAGAAGGATAACCAAAGCTGTGGAGGAGGGAGCTGACCTGGACGAGCAGCTGACCAGCGAGGGGAGCCATCGAGGGCAGGCCCTGAGGGTAGGGGCCCCTGGGCTTGTGCGCAGTCCGATGTGTGGGCTTCTTACGCATACAAGAGAGGACGACCTTGCGACACAGACACACACACAGGGAGGGAGGGAGTAAGAGAGAGAAAAACATTTAGAGAGGTGCAGTGGTCTTTGTTTTTTTGTATTTGCAGGAAGCGGCTCGTGGCACAAATTCTTATCAATGTGCTAAAAGGCTCATCAGACTTGCTCAGGCTGTTGCCAGATGCCTGAATTAATCCCCCCACACAAAAATTCAGAAAACCCCCCCATCTTCAATTGAGTCCCATATGATTTTCTCACAATTTTTCCCCATACCTTCTTTTAAAATCCCCCATCTGTCATTCTTTTTTTTTTTTAAACTTTCCCTATGAATTTTTAAAATCCACTACATATAGTGTGAAATTTTCCAGTCTGGCAACCCTGACGTACCGTCAGTTGCATTCAGACAACAGAATGCCATTTATTTAGCTGTTGTCCCTGCCAACTAAATAAGGTAAAAAATTACAAATTATATTTTTTGAATTGGATCCATCTCTAAAGATGCCGATAAATGCACGGAAGCACTCATCTTTATAGCTGTTGGAATAAATCACAAAATATTTCCTCTTTGATGGGTCTACTGAGTAAACCTGCTTGGCACAGGAGACTCATTTATATTCAGGTGAGACAACTTACGGCCACCGCTTTTAATGGCCTGCTTCACGTTGCAGATGTAATCATCAGTGTTGTAGTCGAGTCCACAACTTCCAAGTCCAAGTTCGAGTCCGAGTCTGAGTCCACACCATCCGAGTCCGAGTCCGAGTCCACACCATCTGAGTCCGAGTCCGAGTCCACACCATCTGAGTCCGAGTCCGAGTCCACACCTGATCTAATTCATCCTACTGCAGCCTCCTAACTTTGTATGGCATGGCAACCTCCCACCACTAGAGGGCAGCTTCAGCCCTATCACATTACTACGTCACTACGTCTTTTACGTTGTAAAGACGTAATGGCCGAGTCCGAGTCCAGTGCTAAAAATTCTACCATGTATATTACCCAATTTAAATTGTATTTAATGCCATTACGTCTTTACAACGTAAAAGACGTAGTGACGTAGTAATGTGACAGGGCTGAAGCTGCCCTCTAGTGGTGGGAGGTTGCCATGTCATACAAAGTTAGGAGACTGCAGTAGGATGAATTAGACCAGCACAATAACCAGGAAACAGAAGAGGTTGGGAGACAGGACGAGGACAGAGAAAAGAGGCATGAGAAAGTTAAGTAATGAGATGTCCTGAGGGGATGATTTTTTTGATAAGAATTTCCCACATTCATTTTCATGGTTTGAATCCATTGGTTTCATTGAGCAAATGCACAATCACATGAACCGCCAGTCAAGATAATGACCTTGTGCAGAGGCCTGGATCTGTTAATGATAACGGTTCCATTTTGTGATGACAGTTAAGACTATATAAATACCATCTGCTTCAAATCCGAGAGACGATAAAATGCACAGACACGCAACACTTGCATTTACAAGGCACTTATTGTTGTTCAAATAGTCTATAAAACCCAAAGTGTTTGGTTGGACGTAGCACAAACTTATATATCTTTCTTATAACAGGCTGTATTAACTTAATAGGTAAATACAGTTAAATAACTCTTCCTAGTGTTAACTTTTCAATGTTTACTATATTTTTTTTCTGTAAAAGTTAGTGTATTTCAAGGACTATTTATGTACATGTTAAGTGTTAACTGTGTGGTTAACTACAGGTGCTTCGTCACACAATAAAACTAGGTGCCCTGTGAGCTTGTCTAATCTCATTAAGCATTATGTGAAGTCCCCTGCTTTTCTGCTTCCCCTTCTTCTGCCCTGTACAGTGTTCTGTAATATAACAAATAACTACTTTTGACAGCTTATTAAACTTTTAATAAGCTCTGCATTCCTCCCTCCATTACTACGGTACACAATGGAACATGCCTCTAAACGTTCCTGTTTGAAGGATCTTCCTCATAGTTTTGTGCAACACTTGTCTAACCTTGGTAAGTGTACCTTAAGATGACCCTGTCCTCAAGTGTGTCAACCATGGCACAAGAATAAAAAATGAAATGATGAACCTGAGAATTGGTCCCTTCTGTAAAATATGTGAGAGGAGCCCCATGGCAGTGACCTTAAGTGACCCCATCGACTTAATTCTACACCTTTGCCTTCTGAAAAAAAAACACAGTACTCAATTTGAATATTACTTTGCAGAAAAATATTAAAATCCTTGTGAATTCCTTGAGTTCATGTTGAGCCTATTCAATAAATACCATTAAATACCAAAAGCCATTTCATAGAGTGAATGCCCACTCTGTAGAGACTACTGTATACTTAGCATAGTGCCTGCCTATTTTGTGAAATGGGAAATCTATCCCAGTGTGCAATGGGCCAAGATGGTTTCAACAACATAAATGACAAGAAAAGCCCCCCAGTTCATGGGTGCTGTGACTGATTCACTGAAGTGGAGAGGACACTCACTCCATACATACAATAAACATCATATTCATGCATTTTCTATTGTGGAGTGCCTCAGCTTCCAAAAACCAGCATCTCACTGGAGCCACAGTTGTTCACAGCACTGTAAACACAGTATGTATTTTACTATGCCACTAACGTGAACTTCGGCAAAGGTCATAACATGAGCGTACATGTTGCTACGCTGTACTGTAGATGTTTTACTCATTCAGCACAAAGCAGCTGTCTCCGTTAGGTTAAATGGCTTTTGCAAGGTTGAGGTAGTTCAGAGTGAATTATTAATGCTTGTCAAAACATTAATTATTCTTACTAAGTGGCTTTTCTTCTGTTATCTCCGTTACAACAGAACAACTCTTCGCATGTTGTGAGGACTTTGTAATTGTGTGTCCTTGGCTCATGTCTGAAATACATTGATGAAAGAATGAATAATTGAATGAATGAATGAGCAGAAAAGATATGGTGCCTTCAATGACCTTGATGTTTTTTTTTTTACATTAAATTCAATTACCTCTTTTCACAAACCTCAACATCCACCAGTGCCTAGCAGTCACCCAGTAATTCTGATTGGCAATCAACGCCGTGCACATTGGGTGTTGCTCTTGACGTTCCATGTCTTACCACTTTCTTACACTGGGGGCAGTGTTCCACGTTGTGACCGGGGCTGTGTTTTCACTCAGGTGCCCACTTCCTGTATCCTTAGGAAAGTGACCGGCAGGATTTTAAAATGTTTTATTTTGTTGTCGTTTTTTTGCCAGAGTAAGTGCTGTTTCCTTAGTAATGTGGTCAAAGTAATGTCTTGCAGTTTGCATGCCTGGTAGGGGCACAGGCTACCTGCTAGACTGCCTCCCGCTCACAGAGCCACAACAATGCCGGAACAGACGGACGTTATAATTCAGGCAGGAGGAAGGGCAATCCACAGCATACTAGTAGTAAAAATAAATAAATAAATGAAATAGAAAATGAGAATTACTCGCTTGAAAGAGAATGGCTTTGATCATAAAATAGCCTACCCGATTATGATATCAAACACAACACCAAACACACAATAACTAGTCTATTTTATTTTTATACATCTAAATACATGTTGTAGATTTCCCTTCATCTCACTGATGGCTGTTGAACAAGGTCTAGAGGTATGGTAATGGTAGCCATCCCAGAGCGGTTATTCCTGAGGCTGATTTCCACACAAACTGAAATGCATCCTAAATGACTCCCATTGGTTGAATAAAGGCTTGGGACGTTATATCCCAGCATTAAATTGTATTTCACTTCCATTGGCACTGAGGGGAGTTAACTGCAACACACACACGATGTGGATGATTTGCACAAATAGCCTAAAATGAAATGGTCGAGGCAGAAAATCGAAGACCAAAAAGAAAGGTGGGCGTGAGCTAATGTCACAGAGGTGAAGGTGGAAGAAATGATGTGCCACACCAAGTTGATTGAGCTAGCACTAGTGTCACAGAACCTAAGGGGCAATACATTTTCTTGTTCCTGGTAAGGAAGGCTAAATCCACCAAGCTTTTTCAAAGCACAGAGTCCATCTCAGGCTCTCTAAAGAAGAGGCCAACGCCTTGCTTTGCTGCTGGGCGTCAGCTGGCTTTTGAGTTCAGACTTACGGACAAAAGCATCTAAAGACAGGTTTTATTTATTTATTTTGGTAAATGTAAAAGGGCCTTAATTCCAAATTTCCCAGCAGGACCTTGACACCCTGTTTGTGTCGCTTGGATAAGCCCGGGCATAGGCGCACCCTATGGAATTTAAGTCTGTCAGGCAACTGCAGTGACCTGCTCATAACCTCAATTACCTCACTCTCAAACTACAGCCAGTACAATGGCTTTGTCCTCTTATCCTGAATTAAGCCTCAAAAACCTTCTGCCTACAATAAAGGAAGGATCAGTAGTGTGAATCCGGTCCTAGAAAAAGCATTGCTCAGTATAGGTATGCATTTCTACATGAGAATAACAGATACCTTTCACTAGTGGTAGATAAGGTTGAATGAGTGAATCTAGCAGCAGGCATGAAATGGACATGCACCCGTTTACTGATGGGTGCATGCAGGACATACACCCATTTACTGATATGATACAAAATATGTTTTTTTAAATGCAGGTTGTGTTTTAAGTAACAACAACATGAAGATTATGATTATTGGGATGTGTTACCCTAGGGTTACCATACCCAAACTCGCTCACTCACAAACTAACACTCACACTCACACACGCACACGCACACACACAAACACACTCACACACACAAACACACACACTCACTCACACACACACACACACAAACACACAAACACACACACACAAACACACACACTCACACACACACAAACACACACACACACACACACACTCACACACACACACACACACACACACACACTCAAACTTGCCATTGGCAATTGCTGCTGATCTGGACGCCAATCCTATGCAGTCAGCAGCTGTTAGTCCTAATTTCAGAACAATCTTAAATCCACAATATATATCCACTTTATTCAGGGTGATTTATTTATAACCCTTTTTACTCCTCTTTACCAGGGGTGCCAATAATAGTGGAGGGCTCTGTAGCTGCCATACACAGAGAAGGCTTTACAGTTGGATACTTTAGCTGAAGTAATTTAGGTTAAGTACCTCGCTCAAGGGTATAGCAGTCATGTCCTAGAAGTCTTGAAATCCTCTGGAATCACGGCTCCTTCTTTACCCAACATGACACACCAACACTCTCTGTGCCAGACTCAGTTTATCAAGCATCCATTTTGTGACTATACCGTTTGACCCGTTTTCTCTGTGATTCCTTGAAAGTTTTGGAATGTGAATCCCAGCTTTGTCTTCTTCGTCATTTGACAAAACATACATATGATGATATATTTCATAAAATCTTTAGCTAATTGCACAGGGACAATGCACATAAATAGCATTTCAGTAAATGTGCCAGAGCTAGCCAGGGAGGCTAATTTTCATCTGTAGTACCTGGGCTAAATGTTTTTGCTGTACCGGAGGAAACATAGAAACTCCACACAAAGAGGGTAAGGGTGCTGGCAGCATCGCTGCTTAATTTGACTAAGACAGTTAAAATGATTAAAACCATCGCTAATATCCACATTTAGCAAAATTCTGACTTCTTCCAAAGATCTTCCATTTTAGTAAGATGAATGAACGTGTGAATAAGCCTCCCTCCCACCTCTCCCTCACCCAAAAAACATCACGTGGATCGAGAGAGTGAACTCAATCCTCCTGCCGAAAGTAAGGCTTTTAAAACAAATGTAATGTAATATAACAAATTAGTTTCAGTATAAATAAATGATCATTAAAAAACATAGCTAGATCCTGCCAGTTATCATAAGAAACAACATACTTACAGTCAAGCCGGAAAGTCTGCCCACCCCTTTCACCTTCTCCACGTTTTATTACATTACAGACATGTTCTACAATAGATTGAGTTAATTTTTTGTCTCAAAATTATACACAAAATAGCCCATAATGACAAAGTGAAAACATGTTTTTAGACATGTTTGCAAATGTATTAAAATTTTCTATAGGAAAATGAGTCAGGAGAAATAACCCTTGCAGTGATCTATCCACATCTACTCCATATCTGGCAACAGAGTGATGGTTTGGGGCTCGTTCGATAGCTCAGACCCTTGATACCTTACAGCCATTTAGCCAGCCATGTGTTCCATACTGTACCAGTGTAATTTACAGCTGAATCTAGTCTCACCCCACAATTCCCATAGAGATCCATTCAAATGCAGAGAGCTTATAGTATCGCTTGTAACAGTACCTGGAAATAAGATATCGAGAGTCTTTTGATGTTGATGGGTCACAGACTTCAGGAAGTAACAGCATGCAAAGGATATGCGACCAAATATTAAATATGATACTTTAAAAATATGTTAAAGCAAAGAGTATAAATACTTATGTAAATAAATTTCGATTTTTAATACATTTGCAAACATTTCTAAAAACATGTTTTCACTTTGTCATTATGGGCTATTTTGTGTAGAATTTTGAGACAAAAAATGAACTCAATCTATTGTAGAATATGTCTGTAATGTAATAGAATGTGGAGAAGGTGAAAGGGGTGTTCAGACTTTCCGGCTTGACTGTACATTGTGTTAAAGAGAGTGTCTAAGAGAAATTCATGAATAAAACATAATCTTGAATCATAGTTTTCACATTGCGACTCTATGATCCAAATAAGAAAACATTATCATAGCAACAAACAATGAAGTTTAACTAGCATTAAAATAGCATAAGTCAACGTCCCAGTAACCAAGGTGAGAACAACCACATACAAGCTGAGTGCAAAGTCTAAGCTCAGCCTATGAAGTCTTGGTGGGTCAAAATATTTATTCCAGATCCAGATCATAAACTAACTAAAGGTCTGTAATACATATCACAAAAAAAGGAAAACCTTATATCTATGTAAAGTAGTATTTTTCAACGAGAGGATACAAACTCTTATAAAGTGCTGGGTTTTTGGACTACAAGCTCCATAGAACACATTGCTATCGGCGACGCGTTTCATCCATAGACTTCATCAGGCTGAGGGAAGGTCCAGGACATACGCTCTCACAAATTGAACAAGTCAAATTACTATCCCATTATCTCATGAATGTAATCTGGCATCAAGGTCACTGAGATCACTATGTTAAAGTCATTATTAGCATAATTTACCATTGTGAAAGTACCCAAAGAGAACAGAGCGGTCTGTGAGAAACTGGAGAGGATTGGTTTGAGTCCCTCGGTGCTTCAGACAGGCGTGAGTTCAAGCAGCAGTAACATTCAGTCTCATTACACGAACCACACAGTAATGCACACATTATCCACAGTCAATTCAAAGGCACCTGGGACGACAGTGATTAATCACAGGCAACAATGCCCTTGAGAAACACTAGCTAATGGCGACATAGCGTGTATTGCCCATTTTTAAAACACAATTTTAATGCATCAAAACCAACCGTGACATACATACACACATTCAAACAGAAACTCATATGCACACACACACAGAGGTTGGAACTTGGTCATGTTTCCCACAATGCTCCTTTCTTCAGTGATAATTGAATATGTTCTCCAGAGGAGGAGCTCCCTCTAAACCAGCCTGAGGTAATGGAGATCAAAGATGCCATGCTGACAAGCTGCCTCTTCATCCATAATTCAGAGAAGCACTCTTTTACTGTTGCACACACACACACACACACACACACACACCTCATGATAATGGGACACTTATAATGAGTGAATATAAACCTGATTTAGTGACCCAGACATTATACTGAAACATGAGGTCCTCACCTGCACCTATCCTTCTACGCCTGAGCGTTTATACGTTCATTGAGGCAGAAAATCCATATTTTACTGACAAACACGATTCTGACTGAGACCAAGTGTGGCTGAGACTGGAATACTAACTACTCCAAATCACTTGAACTGAAATCATAGTTCAGAAGAGACTTTATGATTTCTGAATTTTTACTTCTCTTTTGCTTACTATGTAGTTCTTTTTTAAAATGAAAGCATGAAGAGACTGGAGGGCAAGCATTTAGCGTAGCGTCCATCATGGTGAGGCCATAAAGACCACTCATTCTTATGGTCCTGAGGTCCAGCCATCGCCATGGCACTGAGGACCAGCCGTCGTCATGGCTCTGAGACCCGGCCATCGTTACTGCTCTTAAGGCCCAACCGATGATGATGTAACTGCTCCAATACCAATCAAGTAGCCACACAAAGCATTGACTTAATTCCTTGCACTGGGGTCATAGACCTGCCTGCCTTGTTCCATGGCCTGGTTCATAATGGAATCAAAGCAACCCTGATTATGGAGACTGGAATCAAAGCCAGGCTCACCTTATTACCACTGCTGTACTGTGCTGCCACCTAGTGAACAATCCCGGAAGCGCACAAAGACAAATGCACAAAAAACATTGCCAGTGTGGAGTCCAGCAGAAAGACGAGTGGACAATAAGATGCCAGCAGAAAGAAGAGATAATATAGCAGGAGCAGAAGAGTGGTGTGGTAGACTCAACTGCCTATGCATGACTATCCAGCTTCCAGCAGCGCTTCAGCTCTTCAACCCCCCCCCCTTCTCCCCTCCCACCCCCCCCATGTCACCCCCCCCATGCATCACCTCCACTGGCAACACTGGCTAAATTCGGCATCCTTGTGGATTCATTTTCTTCCCCTCGCTTCTCAGGACCTCCAAACCTCCCCCTCCAAACCTCCAAAAAACTAATCCCACCGTTCCGCCTCCTCAGGATGACTGGTACCCCCCTCCCCCTACCCCCCCCCCCTCACCTCGTCTACCGTCTGTCTCTTCTCCCCCTGGTGGGATGACCTCCCCGTGGAATGACCTCCCCAGCAAAGTCAAGAAGCAGAAAGTCTGACCGCCTCAAGCGCAGATTCAAGCTGCACCTCTCTCTCTCCACCCCCTCCCTCCCCCCCCCCCCTGTACTCCCTGTTTATTTGTTATTAAACCCCCCCCCCCCCCCCCCCAAAAAAAAAAAAAAACCCACTCACTGGCCTAGTACTTTACTTCGATTCGTTTTTTTTTTTTTTAGGTTTTTTTTAAACGTTCTTGTTCCTAGTTTGAAAATGCACTATGTACGTCGCTCTGGATAAGAGCGTCTGCTAAATGTCTATAATGTAATGTAATGTAATGACAGCCACAAAAAATAAATAAATACATAAATAATAAAAACAAAATGTAAACACGCAGAAATGCTCACGCATAATCACAATTATTTTACGTTACATTACAATCTCTTAGCAGATGCTTTTATATAGAATGACTTACAAAAGTAAATCTCCACGGATCATATGCAAACAGTAAGTAAAACAGAATTGCACTGAAGGGAAGAGAATGTCATCTCATGTATTAACAAATCCCGAGAGAAAACCGCACACACAGTATTTTTTTTTTTTCAGTGTTTGTGAAATACAAGCAATGTTGCATACGACCAGAGAATAAGATCTCATTCATTGCAACTCAATTTACAAATTGAAATGAAGACATAGCGCTTTTAACTGGCTATTGTCTGAAATCATACAAATATAATAATGAAGATATGAAGACTGATCTGTTGATGATGATGATGATGATGATGATGAGGACAGCAGGCGGTGAAAAGCTAAGGACAATGTATAATGGTATGTAGGCCTACCCCGTGATCATAAAACAAATATATAGGCCTACTTAAACAGTGAGAAAATGTGCTGTCATTCATTTCGCAAAAACAACAGAATTGTTTAGGGATTTCTCCATGATATTGCCAGAGTGAAGATATTCTGGAATTTGTGGCCATCTAATGGACAATCTAATGTACTACCTTGAAGTTTAGGACTAAAGTCGCAGGTGATGTGGGGGGCAGTTGATGGTTCATTTTCAGAAATTAATAGTAAAACTATGAAAGACACGTGAAGCATGGGTTTTATTATGGGAATGATTCCCTCTCTTAATTTGCGGACATTTCTGTTCAATGGCAGATGCCTTGCCAGTCAAACCGGTTCAAGTGAATGCAGTGTTCGATGTAAAATGGCGAACCACAACACATTTATTTTATTTAAAAAAAATCTTGAATCATTGTGTCGCAAGTCAAAACTAACCATTTATTATATTTAAGCAATATACCATTTAATAGAAATCACAGCGTGACAATTTAAAAAAATTGTAGGTGTGGTTGCTTCAGTGTTATCAATTTCTGATTATGGTATAGAAAAATGGTAATATGGTATAGTGTGAGGTGGTAAATAAAAGGTGGAAATGGTGTGAAGTGGTAATGCGGTATAAAGAGATTTAAAAAAGGTGAAGGCATTAAAATATGGTGATGTATTTTGTAGTAAGTAGTCTAAACAACCTGAAAGTGATTTTAAAAAAATTATGAATTGTGATGAAAGCACAAGGTAATGTTAATCATCTGGGATAGTATTGTTGGGTCATAACAGTGTTGTAGAGGAAGGCATTGTGATGTCATAAGCAGTGTAATATGTTACAGCATCCACATTCTATTGCATCGGTGTTCAAAATGTACCCATTGACTCCCATATTTTTTTTTGGCAATAAAAGGTAAATTATCTGAAATGGTGTATATGGTATAAAGGTAAAAAGTAATAGTAACCTGGAGGGTATAGAAAGATATAATATGAGGTATGAATAGTGTTGATGGTGCGAATGGTGTAGGAGGAGGAATAATAAGTATGATGAATAACAAAAGGTGTGGGCTGCATTCCAATAGACAAATTCGGAAGCCATGCTGGGCAGCCATGCTAAGAACCATTCCAGTTTCTCATATTGAGAAGGAAAGGAGCTTCACAATTCCTTTGTTCAAAAAAGTTCAGACAGTTTTGCATACTTCAGGGTCAGAGAGGAGCGGCAGTGGTAGAGTGGAAGAAGGTAGGTGGGGAGTAATATTGGGACGCACCCCCAGTAAATCTCTCCTTCCATCTTTTCCTTGACCCCAGTGATGTTCTCTGGCGAGGTCAAAGAAAAGTTCCAAGGAAATAAAAAAAGAGCTATTTAATTAACAATAAATGCGTCCCAAATATTCTTCACTCCCCACCTACCTTCCTCCACTACTTCGAGTACAAGTATTTGCATGTACAGTATACAATGTACCTGACATTGCGGTTTGCGTCGAGACATTAATTAATATGTAACCATTAATACGTAAATTAAGATGTAATCAGCGACATTAGATTAAAACACAAAAATCAGTTTCCGGTGCACGGAGTAGAGGAGGTGGTAGTGGAAGAAGGGAGGGTGCATTTTTCGAGTATTGGGACCACAGAACTATACGAGTTCTGTGATTGGGACACAGCAGTGGTTTCACAAACACACCAAATTGCGGGCTCGGATCACAGTGGACCTCCCGTCCAATAGAGGTCAGTAAGCACATTCGTACGATTTACCTTGTAGCTGGAATTTGCCTTAGCGTTGCTCTTAAATAGGAAATGACGTTGGCTTCTGTTTACATCCAGGAGGCGAAATCATCTCTACGAATTCTGGTTTACGGATATTAGTCGATATGGGTGGCCACGGTGCTATGGCCGACGAAGAAACTATTGATTATTCAGTACATGAAGCATGGAACGAAGCGACTAATGTGTATCTTCTCGTAATATTGGTCAGCTTTGGTTTGCTGATGTACGCCAGAAAGTGAGTGATCATACTACTACCTGACATTATCTGGCTTGTTACATCCAACGTCACGTCTCCATGCTTACACACAAAGTTTTAATATCTAACGTCCATCTTTCTTTTACAGGAACAAGAGGAAGATAATGCGTATTTTCACACTGCCTCCTTCGGTCGGCTCATCGCCGGAACCAAACTTCTACGATAGTCTGCAGAAAGTGCGCTTACGTCAACAATTGGAAATGTACAGCATTGGTGAGTAGGACGTAGGGAATGTCTCTTGACGGGTCGCGTTTATGCAGTGACAACACTATCGTGTACTTTATTCATCTGTAACGTTAAGTACGTTTGGAGTACTGGAACCGAGGGATGGTCTCTTGACGCGGCTGCGTTTGTTTAGAGAATACGACCATGTACTTTGTTAATCTGTAACGTTTAAGTACCCATGCTCCGTGCTTTGGTCTAATTTTACATCCACGCCTAAATGTCCAAATGTCCTTCTGTTTATGCAGCGAGGAAATTCGACCAACAGCAGCAAGGCAAGCCAGATAGTGTGCAGCTAGCCATGGAGTGAACCGAAGCCACATTTCTGAACACATCCATCATTCCCATTCTATTATTTCATTCGTATGATGTAATACGTTTTTAATTATATTGTGAATTTTGACAGGCAAAATGTACTTTGTTCTTTTGAATGAAAAATGTGCCACACACTAAATGGCGTATCCATCAATTTGTCCACTAACACATTGGTTTTGGTAATGTTATGGCATTTGGAAATAACACACATACCTGAAGCAAGTCTGTCGCAGTGACGCCATCTTTAAGGACATTTTTACACGACTCGTGATTAATTGCACTTGCAGAAAGGCAAAATTCTTTATTAAAAATGTAACAATGAGGAATGATTACACTGTACACGGACATTGCCGGCGTTGGAGTTGCCAAGGTTACAGAGTCTCCAGGGTTACAGAGTCTCCAGGTCCAGCATGGAAGCAGCTTTCCTCCTCTGTGATGTCATTATGCTGAGCTGGAAAAACAGGGAGAGGAAGGAAGTGATTGTGGGTGAACCGTTAACACCTGTGTAAATATGATTAATAAAGTTCTCCGTACACGCCTCAGCAATGCTCTCTGGGTAACCACATCCATTTTTCGAAAGCACATGCGGATAAACAGATTCAATACAAATTCACGCAAGCTTCCTCGCAAAAAAACACGGTAAGGGTACGTTTGTGTCTGCCTCAAATCGCACTATGACTTGTAGACACACCTGACCGGGCTTTAAATTCAACTTGAGTAAGAACGTGCTTGTGAGTTAAACAGTGGCTGAGCTAGACTGCAACAATGTGTAATCAACAATGTGGAAAGACTCGTCTTCAACCTCCCGAAATTTCCGCATGTCACCCCCCTGTTGAGGTCACTCCACTGGCTGCCAGTTGCAGCCAGGATCAGGTTCAAAGTTCTGACCCTGGCATACACTGCAGCCAATAGGACAGGCTCCGCCTACCTGCAGGACTAAATCCAGAACTATGTTCCTGCTCGACCACTTCGCTCTGCTACAGCAGGGCGACTCGCACCCCGCTCCCCTCCGTGCCAACGGCTCTCGCTTGTCCCAACTGTGGAGCTTTTCCACCCTAGCTCCTCAGTGGTGGAACAAACTCCCCATTCTCCTACGTTCTACTCAAAAACTGCCTGCGTTCCGTCGTGGCCTGAAGACACACCTCTTCAGACTCCACCTTGACTAATATACTTTAATCTAGGACCTCTCATGGAACTTGTTTGTTGAAGTATATAATAGTATTTAGAATATAATTGTAGTATAGCTGATTTACCCACAGCTTACTGTGAACAACATTCAATGTTCATTGCTAGGGATAGCTGCTACATTATGGGAAGGATGTGCTTTCTTATCTGTTCTGTAGTTACGTCGATGATGTTTCTGTAAGCACTTATTGTATGTCGCTTTGGATAAAAGCGTCTGTTAAATGACTAATGTAATGTATGAGGTGAGGAATGGCTGTTTACCTGTTGCGATGCAGTGGAAGCCTTCTGTTCTGCCTGGGTCAGTCGTCTCTGTAGGCGTATGTTCTTCTCCTGGAGCTCTGCCATTTGCCTCTCGTACTGTTTGAGCCCATTAAATGGGTTTAGTCAAGTTTTTTTTTTTTTTTATAAAAAAAAAAAAAAAAAAAAGACTTTTAAACTAGGAATTTTGTACATTTAAGAACCATCAAATCATGCATTTCCACCATCTCACAGGTGCGCTGTGTGCGTTTCCGTGCCGACAGAAGCTTTACCTCCACAATCTTTTCATGGTCTGCCTCCAGCTGGACCCCCAGCTCCTGAGAGCGCTGCTTCTGTCTCACCAGTTCTGCCCTGAAATCATCGTTATTTCCCCCCCCCATCATTCCAAGCACAATACATCATTCATTTAATTTATCTTTTTAAAAACAAAATGAAATATTTAAATAACACTGGCATTTTTTTTAAAGCACCATTGAATTATTTAGTTGTATAAACATCTGCAGTTAAATTAGTTTTAATCTGTGGAGAGAAAGCATGAGGTAAGCTAACTAACAAATAAAAAGTAGCTGGAATTGCACTGCCTCCACACACTGGCCAGCTCTCTGACTGCTTCCTGCACTGCCTCCACACACTGGCCAGCTCTCTGACTGCTTCCTGCACTGCCTCCACACACTGGCCAGCTCTCTGACTGCTTCCTGCACTGCCTCCACACACTGGCCAGCTCTCTGACTGCTTCCTGCACTGCCTCCACACACTGGCCAGCTCTCTGACTGCTTCCTGCACTGCCTCCACACACTGGCCAGCTCTCTGACTGCTTCCTGCACTGCCTCCACACACTGGCCAGCTCTCTGACTGCTTCCTGCACTGCCTCCACACACTGGCCAGCTCTCTGACTGCTTCCTGCACTGCCTCCACACACCTCAGGCTGCCCAGCTTCAGCTCAAAGGCTTCAGCTATCTTGCGCGCCTCCTCCTTCCAGCGCTTGGTGGTCTTCTGCTGGGCCGTGAGCAGGCGGTTGAGCTCCGCGGTGGAGTTACGGCCGCCCTCCTCCAGCTCCCGTGCCCGCGCCTCCAGGCCCTGCTCCTTCAGGGAGAACTCGTGCTCCATGGAGGAGACCTAGGAGGAGGACATACAGGGGTGACCCAAGCAGTGGAGGAACAGACACTTGCTGGGATTATTCAATCAACATTTGTCCTTAAAATTTGGCGAGTTCAGCAATCACCATAACCACGTTTGTGAAGGGAGGTGTAGCGATTGTTTGTGCTTCTAAGTCAATGCTAAGGTGATATGTTGGTTGAATAGTATACAGACCAGTGTGTTCTTACTGAAACGGGGGACCCCAGCATCGGAAATACAGACGCCATCT
The DNA here is from genome assembly GCA_022702515.1 of Ilyophis sp. 1 JC-2022. Lineage (NCBI taxonomy): Eukaryota > Metazoa > Chordata > Actinopteri > Anguilliformes > Synaphobranchidae > Ilyophis > Ilyophis sp. 1 JC-2022. The sequence continues at coordinate 10,118,408 of CM040400.1, read as the reverse complement.
TTCCACCGCAAAGGGTGGCAAAATCACCAGCATAACATTGGTGTAACATCTCGCTGCAGGCGCACAGAAATCCCCCTGGCTGGATGGAAATGACGTTGACCACTCGGATGCACAAGTTACACCACACCGTCCTTCATGATAGCTTGCAAGAAGGTACGGCAATGTTTACAGTATTATGGCAATTAAAAAGTAAAAGCTGTGTTTCGATTAATGTTATACAGCACAACTGCACGTCCGCCCAGCCAGGGGCTTCTCACCCAGCCAGGGGCTTCTCACCCAGCCAGGGGCTTCTCACCCCTCACCCAGCCAGGGGCTTCTCACCCAGCCAGGGGCTTCTCACCCAGCCAGGGGCTTTGTTCTGTGGGGCTGCTGCTGGATACTATTGAAACATCCTGGTTCTTCCGGCGCAGTACCACGGGTGCCCTCTGGGGGCGCCGTACCTTTTGCTTGGCCTTTCTCTGGGCGTGCTGACTGGCCTTGCGCACCTCCTCCATCTCCCTGCGCAGCTGCTGGCTCTCCTGCTGCAGGAGGAGGCGCTCCTCGCTCACGCTGCCGCAGTCGTCCCGCGCGCCCGCCAGCGCCCCCTGCAGGCGCCGCACCTCTTCCTGGCTCCGCGAAAGCTCCTCCTCGTAGCTGCGCTCGTCGAAGCGACGACCAAACAAATCCCCAATAACCATCCGCTCAAGGTCATAGTAATAACAGCACTGACGAGGACCGCGAGACCGCATGGGAAATTTTAAACGGACAGAAAATGTTTAGTTGGGTTAGGTGCTTTGAATGTATTTTGGTGCACCGTATTCATTAAGAGAGGGAGCTGATGTTTGTGAGAAGACAGGAAATTGTAATGCACAACCAGCGAGGGGATAATAGAAAATGAAAGGAAGTGTTCACACAATAGGGCGGAGTCGAGTCATGTAAAGGGTCAGTTAAGAGGCTACTAACAAGTAGGGGGGGGGGTGTCTCCCTGATTCCATTGTGAAATTAAATTTAAAAGATTGCCATGCTGCAGCTAACAAACCTTTGTTATGTGTCGGTCATATGATTTGCAGTTATGGCTTTTCCTTTACAATAACGCCATCTGAACGTTTGCTTCTCTGTTCCTTGCCTAGAATTTTGTATGATCTTCCAATTGTATTTTACCGAATGACCCAGAGTGATCTTCACCACTGTTTTCTTGTTTGTGTGTGTGTGTGTGTGTGTGTGTGTTTGTGTGTGTATAAATTAACTTTTCCCCCCAAAATGTTTGCTTGATTTTCCTCACTTTCAAAGAATTTCAATCCTACAGATGGCTCAGTCTATCTTTGTGGTGCCGTTTTAAGCGCCGCTGTGTGTAGTGTGGAAGCAGGTCCGATGCTCACTCCATCTCCAGTTTCTTCATCCTGTTCTGGGTGCTCTGCAGCGTGATGTGCAGCTCGTCCTTCAACCGCTCCGCGTTCAGGCACCTCTGGTGGAGCGAGTCGATCTTCCTGTACTCCGGCTCCCCTCCTCTGCCTTCCCTGTACACCTGGACGGGGCGGAGCGCTCGGGTTCAGCGTTCCGGAGCCTCGGCCGCGCCCGCACGCAGGGCAGAGCACACGCTAACTGGCTAAACTAGCCTGCCATGGCTGGGTTACGCAACGCTGGCGTCGGACCATGAACGTTGTTATTTACACGGGTAGCTTATTTATTTATACATTGGTTTGTTCATTTTTTACTTATTTCTTTACCTTTTCCAGTTCCTCCTCCACTGCTTTCCGTTCCCGTGACGTCCTCTCTATTTGCGACGCCTTGTCGGCACACTCCTGTTGCAGATAAAAAAAAAAACATCTTTCTCTTATATACGCAGGTATTACATCTTCATGTAAATATCCATGCTCTAGTTATTTAGTCAGGAAACACACAACAGCACCTTGTGAAAATAGCTTTCAAATGTAAAATCGGCAATAAATGCACAGAAGTTAATTTTGGTGATATCAGTTACAGCAGAGGTAGGCGGACCTGGCCTGGCAGCGCTAGCTAGCGCTCTGGGTTTTGTTCAATTTGAGTTTGATGGATTATTCAAATATTCACAGCCTGAATGGTGAAACACTACCAGCACAGGGTGGCCTGCATTCTGAAACCTGATAATACAGTTATGCAGTTATAGGCTTGGATGGAAGAAAAACCAGGACCATCTCTGGCGCAGTAGAACCAGGGTTATCTATCCTTTTGCCACATAGTATGCATTTCAATTGTAAAACCTTCCTTTGGTAGCATATCTTTGAATCTATAAATATTATGCGAGTGGAGTGGACTCGGATTCAGATTGGCTGCATCTACGTATACGTTGTTCACCAATCAGTGTCCAGCTCTGAAAAGAGTGACAAACGCTATCGGCCTACCAGCTGCAGCGCAGAGAGTTCCTCCGCCATTCTCTGTATCTGGACGTTGCATTGCTTTCGCACGTTTTCGACCTGAAAGAGAAATATTAAATAAAGAGTAATATTGTAAACAAAAAATGTCTCAATGTGCCGGGTAGTAGTCAGACAGGAGACCTGTGAACACATGTCTCAATGTGCCGGGTAGTAGTCAGACAGGAGACCTGTGAACACATGTCTCAATGTGCCGGGTAGTAGTCAGACGGGAGACCTGTGAATACACCTTGGTGTTTCAACAAAAAGATTGCTTTCCATTTAAAGCCTTAAATCTGTACAATGCTTGGCTGAGAAATGCAGACTTAGTAGGTGATAAAAAAAATGAAGAGTAAATAGAATTGAAAGGCCTGCATTAATTGACTTGGAGAATAAGATGCTTCATAAACGACCGATTACAGAAGACTCCGCCTCACAGCCAAGCTTACAGTCAGGTACCTTTTTATTGCATCAAAACGACATGAACGAGGCCTTAGGCAGTCAAATTTTAATTACCTTCAAGCCAATAAAGGTGCGCATTCAAACCCACTAAGAGCCGTGCGTCTCGAGCCCACTGTTGACGCTCGGTTTTATGTCCGTAACGGAAAACCCGTCCGGCCTGACTTTGTTGTGACATTACTTTTATGCCTGTGCTGCTATTCTGGGAGATTTACAAGAATTCCGTCGCACGCATCACTGGACATACAAAGCCTCGCCCTTGTCGGGGAGAAAAGCCCCCCTTTGGAATTAAAAACCTCACCTGCTTACTCAGTGCTTGCGTGCCACAACGTCACCCTCGTTCTTAAGAAGCGCTAACAGTAGGATTCCCCATCCCAGGCGCTGTAGAGCCACGGGGCCCTGCTAGCGTCCATTTTGAGCAAGTAAAGGAGCCGATTACACAGTTAACTCACCTCACCTCAGGGGCATTTCACAAAGCAGGATTAGTGAGTTAGCTGGATAACGGCACCGAGTAAAACCCGGAACAGGTCTTTTAACTTCAGTCCATATTCCAGATTTGGGAGGGTTTCCGGGTTTTACCCAGTGCAGTTATCCAGCTAACTCAGTAACCCTGCTTTCCTTAATTGCTTTGAATTGGTTGCCAAAGTAAAGACCCCGTGGCTCCTCAGGATCAGGTGACCAATGCACTTACAGACTTAACTACACTGAAGATAAGGATGGCAGCCATTTCCTTTGGTGGGGAAGAGCGGGGGTCATGATTTCCAAAAAATGCTCCTAAACCCAGCTGGATCAGGTGGGCTGTGTCGCGGTAGTATGGGGATATTAGTGAAGAAAACTGACCTCTTTTCTGGTTCGAACGGCAGCATCCTGAATCAGCTGTTTAATGGCTTCCTTCAGCTTCTCCAGCTCCTCGCTCTTCTGTTTCTCCCTCAAAAGGGCCTGTGGAGAGAGGACGGAGGGCTTAAATGCTACGCTAAAGTATACGGGTGAACCTTCTGTTTCTCCCTCAAAAGGGCCTGTGGAGAGAGGACGGAGGGCTTAAATGCTACGCTAAAGTATACGGGTGAACCTTCTGTTTCTCCCTCAAATGGGCCTGTGGAGAGAGGACGGAGGGCTTAAATGCTACGCTAAAGTATACGGGTGAACCTTCTGTTTCTCCCTCAAATGGGCCTGTGGAGAGAGGACGGAGGGCTTAAATGCTACGCTAAAGTATACGGGTGAACCTTCTGTTTCTCCCTCAAAAGGGCCTGTGGAGAGAGGACGGAGGGCTTAAATGCTACGCTAAAGTATACGGGTGAACCTTCTGTTTCCCCCTCAAAAGGGCCTGCAGAGAGAGGACGGAGGGCTTAAATGCTACGCTAAAGTATACGGGTGAACCTTCCGTTTCTCCCTCAAAAGGGCCTGTGGAGAGAGGACGGAGGGCTTAAATGCTACGCTAAAGTATACGGGTGAACCTTCTGTTTCTCCCTCAAAAGGGCCTGTGGAGAGAGGACCGAGAGCTTAAATGCTACGCTAAAGTATACGTGTGAATTACTACATATTACCAGGAGATTATTGTATACAAATTCATCACATATGGACCCATTGAGGGCAGAATCTGCTATAAACCCGCAGAACTCACAAGCACCTTCGCAAACGTCAGAGAAAAACCAATAAAACCTCAGACTCAGATCTGCATGGACGGGGGAAAAGGCGTAGTGGCACTATTTAACTAAATCTAACAGCGTTTTCACCAGGCCAGGTGTAGGCTATACCATGTGAACACCACGGCTCGCTGCTTCACACCATCGCCACTCACCCTCTGGGGCACCTTCCCCTCCGTTAACTATTTACCTGGGGAAACTCTGTATACGCAAACATGGCGATGCAATGTTCATGTATCAATTAGCACAGCCATGCTGTACTATAGCACAGCTCATCGCACGCCTGAAGCAAACAGTCTAAATAGACAAATCAATAGGGAGCTCATTTATAAAACTTTGTGCAGGTTCTACACTAAAAGGTTACGTACGCACAAAATGAGAAAACCTGCGTATGCTCAAAAATATCCGGATTTATAAAACCATCTGTACGCTCAACTGCACACAATTTTCTCATTCCAAATCAACTTTAAATTTTGCCCGAGCGTAGCATCCCGCCCCGTTAACTCCCACAATTAACCGTAAACGGTTAACGGAACGCCCGACGTGAATATGACACGCATATAAATCAGCTCGTCATTCCAGTTCAACGTCTGAGAAAACGGAGAAGTCAGACGGCAAAACAAAGAAGAGAAACTTCACCGAGTGTGAAATCGAGACACTCGTTACGGAGTTAGAGGTCAAAGTCAGACAGGCTATATTATTTGATAGAAATAGTTCTGGCATAACCAGCATGTCACAGCAGCTGAACCGTTCCCGAAATTAAAACAAAGTGGTCGGATATCATAGTGAATGCAGATTTCATGTTTAGACTACCATAGCCAGGAATGAATAATAATTGTGCATGCTATTGAGTTACGACTCTTCATCAGCCCGCGATGAGACATTATTCAAAATGCGATAAAACAACACTTATCGTCTGATTACACAGACATTTTCTTGCATCTTAAAGCGGCCGTTTAACATAGTTACAAACATGAAATACAGATACAGCCACACAAAACACACGGATATTACATGGAAATATCTCCCCGATTAAACCCCTCACCATCAAATTGAAGACACGTTGCATTCCGCATTCAAATGGGTTCTGGGATAGAGGAGCGCTTGGATCTTATGCGTCGGTACTGTTGGGACTCTATACCACCTCCCTGATGCCATAAGCTCAAACTTTGAATGTAAGACATGAGGCACGTGTCACCGCTGGTATTATCATTTTTCGGATAGCCTGGATGCTTAAATAGGGACTTCCTAACACCGCATCGCAACTAGCGCCAAAAAGACAGAAACTGCATAGGCCAGAACAAGGGATGTGATTATTAGATATGTGCACTTTGATATGAAGTGAAAGGAATATAGTGAAACGGCTCTGTAGGACATTTATCTGTATTTCACTACTTTGCCATCTTTCCCACAGTCTTCAAAATGTGTGTAGCGTAGTGCGCAGGTTAAAGCTGAGCAGGTGAGCTGTGCGGGGGGTCCGCCGTCCCACCTGCTCCTTCTGCAGAGACGAGTCCTCGGCGGCCTGGACGCTGTCGCGCACTTTGCTCACGGCGTCGTACTTCTCCTCCTCCAGGCTGGCGCAGCGGCTCTGCAGCTCTCCCACCTGCCTCTCCCACGCTGCCTGCTCCCTCCGCACCTTCTCAGCCTCCTGCGTGGCCACCTTCAGCCTGGCAGGGAGAGAGGGAGGGGTCAGTGCCCCTGGGGGAGGGACTGGGGGAATCTCCAGTCAGGACTGCGCTGAGTTCGGCCCGCAGACACTCACCTGCTGTCCAGCTGGCCGAGGGCCGACTGCAGCTGATGGAGCCTCCGGTCTGAGGCCTCCTCTCTCCCCTGGGCCTCCGCTACATCGTCCTCCTACACACAAACACACACATACGCACACACGCACACACGTGCACACACACACACACACACACACATAGACACACGTAGACACACGTAGACGCACATACACACACATACACACACGTACACACACATACAAACATGCAAACACACACGTACGCACGATCACGCACACACACACACGTACACACACAAACACACACGTACGCACGATCACGCACACGCACACACACATGAACACAGACACACAAGATATTGACTTGTCAATGAACAAAAACCATTGAAAGTTGATCACTTGCACAATTTCCCAATCAAAAGGAAAGAACAAAACTCCCCCGATCACTCATATGCTAACCATAACTCAGCATTAACTCCCCTGATCACTCATATGCTAACCATAACTCAGCATTAACTCTCCTGATCACTCATATGCTAACCATAACTCAGCATTAACTCCCCTGATCACTCATATGCTAACCATAACTCAGCATTAACTCTCCTGATCACTCATATGCTAACCATAACTCAGCATTAACTCCCCTGATCACTCATATGCTAACCATAACTCAGCATTAACTCTCCTGATCACTCATATGCTAACCATAACTCAGCATTAACTCCCCTGATCACTCATATGCTAACCATAACTCAGCATTAACTCCCCTGATCACTCATATGCTAACCATAACTCAGCATTAACTCCCCTGATCACTCATATGCTAACCATAACTCAGCATTAACTCCCCTGATCACTCATATGCTAACAGCCAACAGGGGGCCCCGCTGGACTCGCTCGCTCACCCGCCTGTGCATCTGGTCCTGCACGTTCTGCACCAGTTTGGTCATTTCTTCCACCCTGGCCACGGCTGTTCTAGAGTCCATCTTTGCCTGTCTGCAGGAAACAAACGCTGTTTGACACACAGTCCATGCATTATCTCAGGCCCAAAGAGAGGCTGCAGGGAGTCTACAGGGGAGGGAGAACCTGGGGGACCTTGGATAGAAGAGTGGCCTGTGCTGGTGGGGTGGAGGTGGTGGTGGTGGAGGTACTGGAGGCAGTGGTGGTGGTGAAGGTGGGGCAGTGGTGGAGGCAGGGGTGCTGGTGAAGGTGGAGGCAGTGGTGGAGGCGGGGGTGCTGGTGAAGGTGGAGGCAGTGGTGGAGGCGGAGGTGAAGGTGGAGGCAGTGGTGAAGGTGGAGGCAGTGGTGGAGGCGGGGGTGGAGGTGAAGGTGGAGGCGAAGGTGGAGGCAGTGATGGTGGAGGTGGGAAGGGGTCCCTGAATGAGGACAGTGCAGACGGGTACAGGAGTCCACAGACTCACCTGAGCTGGGTGCGCAGATCCTCTAATTCCACACTCTGCTCCGTCACCGTCGTCACAAACTCCTGGTTGGTCTGCATGTGACATGACAGGCAGTAGGCCCTCTGAGGCATGCTTTCAGAGTGTGTGAGAGTGTGTGTATGCAAGTGTGTGTGTGTGCCAACGGTGAGCATGGCAATGCATGGCAGAGACACACCTTGCACTTCATTAAACATGCATGTGTGACATATTGCATTACTCTCAGCACTGCTACTGGAGCCTCTTACACCCTGGCGGGAAACACTTAAAAACATGGCGTTAAAAATTATCATAGTTTAAAAACTCTCATTTCCCATCTGTACAGGACCCCAGCAAATACAGGCGAGTGGAGAAAAGACAGAACACAGATCACTTTGCTGAGATCACTACATAAAGAGTAAATATGAATTTAATATACTAAGAGTGTGATAATTCTTATTAGTGTGCATCGCTACCATAGCTCAACAGTACAGCAGCGTGAGATGACAACACCAAGGTGAGTCACATGATATGGGGCCAGCGCAGGTAACTCAGTGTTTGTGTGAGGGCCGCATCTGCTGGCAGGTCGGGGGTTTAGTTCTCACCGACTCCAGCGTTTGATTGGCTGCTTGGAGATGCTGGGCGGCTTGCTGGATGCTGGTCAGTTTGTTCTGTAAGGTGCAGAGGAATGAGGAGGAAAAGGCAATTAGGCCTTTTCTAACACCAAACACAACAAGGCATTACAGAATCATTTGGAGATAAAGGTGATGTGATAAGCAGGCTTATAAACAGAAAGTATACGATCAGTTTCTGTTACCAATATTTTTAACCTGCCATTATGGCTTCACACGCTAATAGTATAATTTCCTTTGTTCTTAACCTTTAAGGTGTGATTAGAATGCTCTGAACATTCCAGTGCTGATGTAACAATCACTACTGTTAATGGAAAACAATGGAGTTCTAGAACATTCTAAAAAACCTACCCTAAATATAGTAAACAATGACCATATTGCCCTCTGGTGGACAAATGGAGAACATACAGTTTGGTCAACGTTCAACTGAGAGTGAAAAACCTTCATTTGCTGCTGTTCTGTCATATAGATCTGCGCATCGGACGTCGTCTTCTGATAGACCTGCTGCATCCGATATAGCTCGTCTGCAGAGGACCGCCACATCTCCATAGCCCGATCCTTCTCCTGTGGATACAGACACACACCTGGTGAAGGCAAGGTACGTCAAAACGGCATTCACTGGTTCATTAAATCACTGGGAACAGTGAAAGTGTGCAGGTACACTGTTTTTCTTCCACTTCCATTACTCAAATAAATAAAAAAAATTAAAAAACCGCATTGAGTTCAACTGGATGCGAGTATGTTCTTCCTTTCCAAGAGACTGACAGACTGTGCAGCAAGAGCCCTTAGTGTGTTTAAAAATTTTAATAAAATAAACCTCTGTGTCCCCCGCCACGAAAAACTACAACCTATCCATGCATTTGCGTGGTGGGTGCTTTGCTTTGGAGGGCATTTTAAACGTCCCTCTCTCGCTCTCTCACAACGCCCCTCGTGTCACTTTCTGCACCTTCTCTGCACTTTCCTCTGGAGAGACACAGTGGAGCGAGCAGCGAAACTTTGCACCTAGACGGTAATCGCCACACTGGAGTACAGAAGTGGCAGCGTAATCTCAGCAAACGTGTGAAGTGTGAATGTAACTATTAGCGCCAAGTATTACCACTTCTACTGCATCCATAATTACGACCCTGCACCTGAACTCCACGGAAAACCAAACGTAGCGCATGTAGATGGCTGGTACTTGGCTATTGTTTGCAACACACACACACACACACACATGAAAATGACGAATCTTCCATTTGGCTATTACAAAAATGTGACTGCACACACGGACTATCTAAAACCTAATTAACAATACCCATTATAACAAAACAAAAGGTATAAGCACAGATAAGCACAGGCTGGGGTCTTTATGGTAGACTCTATAGTGCCCTGCCAAGGCTAAGCAGCAGGGGGCGATGAGTCACACCTGGATGGAGAGCTGGATCTGCTCCTGCAGGTTTTTAACGACCCCCTCGTCCGTCAGAGGGTCCTCGTCCAAGCCCGGCCCGGCGGGGAGAGCGTGGAGCTGCCGCTCGATGGACTCTCTCAGCTCAGAGTGCAGCCTTAATAGAGCACAAAAAAAACATTACACAACAACAATCACACCATATTTATAACCACATTTTTCAACCGCTCAGAGCGCAGCCTAATACAGCACAAAAAAACCTGCTCAAAAGACATTCCAAATAAAAACAAAACTGCATTTTCCGAGCAGAGAGGGGGGAAAAGGAATTCAGTCTAAAGTCTAAAGAGCAGTTAAAATCAGTTCTTAAAATAGGTTAGTGCGACACAAATACAGCTCTTAAAGCAACCATTATGCCAGCCACGGGCCAAGCAGGTAGACTATATGGAGTCCACGGTGTGCAGGCAGGCGATTCAGGTTCAGGGTTGAGAGTCACTAATCCAGCAATGCTCTCCTGCTCGCAATTCAACACCCACGCCTGCACGTACACTTTACATTACAGGCATTTAGCAGACGCTCTTATCCATAGTCTCCATTTCTACAGCATTGTATCCATTTATACAGCATAGTATCCATTTATACAGCATAGTATCCATTTATACAGCATAGTATCCATTTATACAGCATAGTATCCATTTGTACAGCATAGTATCCATTTATACAGCATAGTATCCATTTATACAGCATAGTATCCATTTATACAGCATAGTATCCATTTCTACAGCATTGTATCCATTTATACAGCATAGTATCCATTTATACAGCATAGTATCCATTTGTACAGCATAGTATCCATTTCTACAGCATAGTATCTATTTCTACAGCATAGTATCCATTTCTACAGCTGGATATATATACACTGAAGCAATGCAGCAATGCAAGTACCTTGCTCAAGTGTACCTGGGAATCGAACCTGCAACCTTTCGGTTACAAGCCCAGTTCCTTAACCATTATACTACACTGCCAGTTATCTCCCAGTCGGTTACAGGTACGCAGATGTGTGCAATGTCAGCAAAGTGCTAGGGAATGCTGCCAGGGTCACGCAGGATACAGGAACGCAGAGTTATGAGGTCGAGTCGACGGGAAACTCAGCAGGAAAAAAAATGTATGTGCACAACCCTCATCTTCCCGTAAAGCCACATTTGCATTTCATTAATTGTATGTTCTCAATACCGTCTGGGAAAGAAAAATTGTAAAAGTACCGCTCATTTTCTCTGAGGACATCCTCAAGCTTCACTTTCAGCTCAGCCATCTGAATCTGTTGGTTTGGTGGCAAACACAAAATTAATAGATCCATTATTCTCCAGAGAGTCAGTAACTTCAATAATATTTCAGTGAATTATGTAAATTGAACAGACGTATCTAGTCTAGTAAAACTCAGAACCCTCCCAAATCTGGAGCATAGACTGAAGTAAAAACATCCGTTCCGGATTTTACTCAGTGCAGTTATCCAGCTAACTATATAATCCCACTCCGTAGTATACCGCCCTGGGCCCTGTTTCATAAAACAGGATTATGGAGTTAGCTGGATAACTGCACCGAGTAAAACCTGGAACCCTCCCAAATCTGGAACGTGGACCGAAGTAAAAAGATCTGTAACGGGTTTTACTCAGTGCAGTTATCCAGCTAATTCGTAGTACAGCCCCCTGATTTAGTGGATAACTATTTACATCCCACATTTTAGGCATTTAGCAGATACTCTTATTAACACCAATTTACACAGATCCCTTAACATATACAAGACTATACTGAAATTCAGGTTAAGTACCTTACTCAAGGGTTCAACAGCAGTGCCACACCTGGGAATCGAACCTGCAACCTCAGGGACACAAGCCCAGCCCAGTTCTCTAGCATTACGCTAGCACCCTGTACAAAACACAATGATAACAGAACAAGCATTACCTGATAGCGCTGAAGTTGCTCATTCATGTCTTCGTTATGCACATCATAGTCTGCTACAAGAGGAGTCAATATGCTGCCAAACAATACGGGAAAAAAACATACACAATTACTCACCACCCCATAATGTAGGATATATGCAGTATTGTGTCATAGGCTATAGCTTAACAAAAAGCCTTCTCTTTCTTTATCACACAGGCCTTGACAGTGGCGCTTATACGACTTAATGTGGTGCGCTTACCGTGGGAAATGCACTTTAAGTGACTGGCTAAAAGTGTCTGTCAAATGGCTGAACAGTTTCAACTGAGTATGTGTAAAGAAATAAGATGATAAATTATATTTTAAACAGGCTAATCTTTTCCATTTGATCAGCCTAGGCCAGGTCCTATACAGTATTTAGACAACAAAAATAACAGACAAAAGAATATCACAACATAAAGTGCCCTCCACTATTATCGGCACCCCTTGTAAAGATGAGTAAAAAGGGTTATAAAAAATTCACCGTTTGGTGAATTAGCTTAATCTCACACTGAAAAAATTAGAAAGAAACCTTTAATTGAGAAAAAAAATCCCTCATCAAGAAATCATTATTTTTTAACAAAACCATGTGTGCCACAATTATTGGCACCCCTGCATTTATATATATATATATATATATATATATAATAAAGTAATTGTATAGAACACATGGTTGGCTAAGTGGCTCTAAGTCATCAAGGGTCTGACGTATCAAACAAGCCTAAAACCATCACTCTGCTGCCAGAAATACAGTAGATATGGATGGATAACTTCTCCTGACTTATTTTTCCAGAGTTCAATAGAAAAATTTGTCAGGAGATACAACCCTTAAAGTGATCCATCCATATCTGGCAGCAGAGTGAAGGTTTGAGGCTCGTTTGATACCTCAGACCCTTGATGACTTCCAGCCATTTTACCAACCATGTGTTCCATACTGTTCCAGTGTGATTTACAGCTAATTCTAGTCCCACCCACCAATTCCCATAGAGATCCATTCAAATGCAGAGACGTTATAGTATCGCTTGTAAGAGTACCAGAAAATAAGATATCAAGAGGTATGTCATGCAAATGATATGTGCCCAAATATTTAAAAAAGTTACTTTATTCTATATATAAATGCAGGGGTGCCAATAATTGTGGCACGTGTGGTTTTGTTAAAAATAATTATTTCTTGATGAGATTTTTTTTCTCATAATAAATTTACTTCAATTAAAGGTTGGATTTTTCTCATTTTGTTCAGTGTGAGATTAAGCTAATTCACCAAACGGTGAATTTTTTTATAACCCTTTTTACTCATCTTTACCAGGGCTGCCAATAATAGTGGAGGTCACTGTATATATATATATATATATATATATGAAATGTAGAGATTATCTGTTAAAGTTGCACAACTTTCAGAAGTCCTTTATGATAGACACAGAAAACTGTGACAAAACTGCTTGAAGTAATAACCCATTTATATGCAGTTTTACACACTGACCTTTTTGCAGAGAGCCACAGGGCTGCTGAATCAGATGCCCTTGCAGTTCCTCCCTTGGAGAGAGTAAAAATGTTAAACTTCAGTCAGGTCTTTCACATGAGCTGCAACAATTTTATTTCCAAAAAGAACAACAACAAAAAAAGAATAGGCCAATTAAATTTTGCCAAAGGATTTTTGTGATGGTTGTTATGTGGACTGAAAATAAAGCATTGGGCCATTGCATGCCATCGTGAATTTTCAGCCCAACTGCAGCTCAGATGATAAACATTAAAGAAATGTCGAACTTCAAACCATCCTTAAACAGAAAGTCCAGTTAATGAGAAATGTGCTAAACTGTGTTTGAATAATACTACTGTGAGGTTGTAGGGTTCCGGGGGGGGGGGGGGGGGGGGGGTATACTAAGAAGAATAATTACTTAGTGAGCTGGACAACTGCACCGAGTAAAACCCGGAACAGCTCATTTTACTTCGGTCCGTGTTCCAGATTTGGGAGGGTAATCTGGGTTTTACTCAGTGCAGTTTTCCAGCTAAATAAGTAGTGCTGCTTCATAGTATACCCACAGGAAATTGTCTTAAATATCAGAAATAATATCAGAAAAAATAAATAAAAATAAGGTTAAGGAGAAACCAGTCCAAAGTAGCCCTGATCTTTCAAGAGATAATAATAGAAAGGTAGCCACCTTTAATGCACGATAAGCTGCGTGTAACTGCAGCAAGCAGCAATGGTTAATGGTCCACACTGCTCTTTCTTAGGAAACTGAGGTATTTGCATTTTGCAGCAATATCCCAGGCATGGTGCATCTTCAACTGGTAGGAAATGTACGCTGCACGTGCTTATAGGTGCGCGAGGTGGCCCTTATGGAAATGTAATACTGCAGTATATTTTTAATATATTGTGAAGATAATTCTGATATATTTACAATATACTGCAGTATATTATTTTTCCATAAGGGGGAACGGGCTGCCCCCGTATTCTTCAGTATTAATAATGTGTATTTCCCAATCAATAGCTCACTCTCTCACTAAACAGCAGCACTACCTGTGCGGATGATGTGGGTACAGCCTGACGTCCATCCTGATACTGATCGATAGTCTTAAGCCTCTTGACTGAAACATTTAAAATAGGTTAGATAGCTAATACATACTAGTTACGGTATTGTCCAAGTTCCAACTGAAACCAGCCATTAACTTGCAGTCTAATACGTTAGATAACATACTTATTAGATAAGAAAAGACAATGCTGCCAATATTAGCTATTTGAGGAATAACTCATTTTTGACAACATGCAGTGAACGGCTGACTGCATAAGGAGAACATTTTTGACTACAGCATTCATAACACGGCATGCATAACGTTAGTTCCGTTTAGCCACGATCTATTACCTTCTTCTCGAAGAAAATCCGTTTCTGTTGCCATTTCGGAGTCTGTGGGAGGCGTCGAATGCAATATAATGTACAAGCAAGTGTGTGATTATCATTTAGCGCCAGCTAGCCGAGCAATCCACTTAGCCAGCTGCTCATCCTGTTAAATCACTAACGTCGGCTAACAGACATACTATCCTACAAAAAAAGATTGATTGCCATATCGGCGAAACAATGTTAACTTTAACGAACTCGCAAAGTCCGATATGCGTTTTTAGTTACTTAGCTAGCTAACGTTAATGCAAGCGAATGGATGTGTTGGCGGTTTGGTAGCTAACGCTATGGCGTAACGCTAAGCCGTCTCTAGGTGTGACACTAGTTAACTAGCAACTGAAAGCTAGTAGTTGACACTGATTTGTATTGCCAGTTAGCTAACGGTATCACATGCGCTGGTCGGATTTGTCTGTAGATAATAGCGTAGCCTGCATGCTCCAAGATACATATGTGTTTTTCTCTGTACAATCTCACTAGCGTACCAGTTTAGTGCTAAAATAAAAATATGTTCTATTCCAAACTTCTTCCGCCGTCCAGTTTGAAGTGGAAAGCGAACCAATCAAAAGCCTCTAAACTGACGGGGTGCGTCGCTCTATTTCCTCCCACTGGAAACGTGAGCAGTATTTTACTTCCTGGATGTTTCTCATAAGTTCCGCAGCAACATTAGTTTTGACAGCTACATTTGAGTATCGGAAAATATATATATATAAGAACGCACACCCAAAAGAAATAAAGGTGCTGATTATCGGTCCATTTGAGTAGCCTATTTGCACCTTTTAGTTTTGCAAGACTGCATTTAAATTAAGTAATTGTAGTATGTCACTTTCATTGGAGGCCTTAAGTAGCTAGATAACAAGGTACAGTATCAACCAACCCCCAAATGATTCCAAAGTACTCAATTGATTGTTCTTTTTATGGTTTTATAGCATCGCTGAAATCATTTAAAAGGTTGTGTGTACGTTTTTAGTCATTTTCGGATAACTAGTCTCCTGTTACAACTTTCTCACTTCGCGTGTTATTATAATTATGGCCAGCTACAGTCCCGTTTTTAATAACATGCTGAACATACTTTTTTCACTTTCTTGTGTGTTCGGCCTAAGCTACTGTTCTTCTTCTGTAAGTATTACATATATCGTTGGGTAATTTTAATAAAACAGTAGCTAATCAGTATCTACGATTGCAGGCAGCTGTATTGGGATGTATACTACCTGATATCATCTGTTTATTTTACTAAAGGTAAACAGTTATACTGAATATTTATGTTGGAGGCTATGTTTGTTCAAGGTCCAAATTCAGCAGCTGGAATTAGAACTGGGATTGCTGGGTTTGGATCTGAACTTAGATGCTTCAATGAGTGGAGGGAACTATACCAACTGTACAAGCGCTTCGGGGACTGATTTACTTACTCGCCGTTGTAGTTTTTGGCATCAAGCTTGCCTGCAGTGTTCTGTGCGGTGGGCAACCCAGGTCTGGGCAACTGCAGTGTGGAGTGCGTAGCTGAATTAGTCAAAGACGATGTCTATTTAAAATACGTATCTTTTCAGATGACCTTTGCCATTAAACAAACATGGGACAGCTTGCCTATAACTCACGACCCCGTAATAATAACATTTTCCCCGGGAGATGGCGGCCTGCTAATGGAAGTGTCTGCCCCATTCTTCAATGATCCAGCAGCTCCGAACGGAGCTCCCGGTCAGCCTTTCCCAGGACTCTGGGACTATGAAGGTGTGTGGTTAGCTACCCGATTCTTTCGCTGCCGTGCGACTCTCACTATTCTGTAGGACTTTCATGCATACACAGCCATCCATCCTGGCAGTTATCCTACACAATCACAATTGTCTACATTGTATCGTAAAAGTCTTTGCAAAATGGAATTGCAGAGAATGTGCAGAGGTATGATGATGACTTGTGCTCTGTTTCAGGTATTTTTGTGTTACCCTTGGTTAAATTGTATTAAAGAAAATGGGTTTGTGAACAACTGATGAAAACACGTACCTAACATGATTGATGTAACCTTTTTAACTGTTTTATGTTCAGGGATTACTGGGTAATAGTATATTAAATTCAAGTCACAAAGTGCACTAGAGATACAAATAAATAAACATTTGTCTTCTTTCCATTTTCCAGTTGTAGAATCCTTCTTTTTGGACAGCACCACAGAAAAGTATCTAGAAGTGGAAGTTTGTCCGTAAGTTTAAACATTTTCCGAAATATAGCGTTGTGGAATACTTTGGGGGGGGGGGTTAATGACAGACGACCGATTTATTTTAGGTAATTTAGAATTGTTTTACTTTTAGAAATGTAAATGATATTTGATTGTGTGCCATCTCTTTTTGGAATGACCTTTGGAAAAATATGCCTGACGGTCTCTCCTCCCAATCTGTCCCATTGCAGTCATGGCCAGCACTTAGTGTTATTGCTTTCTGGCAGAGGAAATGCTTTTCAGGTAACCAAAGTACCAAAGTATCTTATAAACATTCACACATATATTTTCTTCATTCTCCATTCACCTTTTTCCATTGCAGCAGAATTCAGTTACTGCAGTGTAACACTTTTATCTTTATTTCCTTCAAAGCAAATGCTGCCTTTGTCATTCCACGCTTCCATAAGTGGAAATCGATGGACTGGAACAGCGCTTCTTCCCTGGAGATATTTCCCCCCAGGGGTTAACAAAATGAACTCGTACGCCATTCACCGCTCAGAAGAGCGAAGGACTTACGAGGCCCTGTATCCTGTACCGAGAAATGAAGTCGCAGATGGCCAAAAGCCTAACTTGTGAGTGCTTTCCGTTTGATACCGTTCGGTTTAAGTCACCGTAGTGACGTCCCTGTTGAACAGCGCTTGTCTGGATGATCTTACGAGCCAGCTGTGTAGCTACGTCATTACAAGGTCGTCGGGTCATTTCCAAACTGAATTCCTTCGCATAAGAACTTGTTCCAGTCATGTTTTGAGGGAACATATTAGCTAGAATTGAATTTCATATGAAAACACTGTTATGTCAGATATTCAGCATTTAAGTGTGGGAAAACAAGACAATGCACAGGCTAGAATAATAAGTCTGCCCTGTGATATAAACCGATACAGAATTGATGCATGAAGGTGAAATTCAGAGTATGTATTGGCTATTAATGCTGCTTTAAGGGTTGATGTGATAAGAATCTCTAATGATTTGGCTCGTATGTCTCATTAGCCACCTTCTGGAATACTTCCAAGATTTCAAGCTCCAAGGAATCATGGGAGAGAATTGGGTGCAGCCAGAATCAGACCTCTGGGAAGAGGTGCTGACCAATAAGAAAGATGACTGAATGGCCAAGGGCACTTAAAGGGACCAATGAACAATTAGAGCTTCAGTTCTCTATTGCTGTAACACAAAAACATAATTTTAAATAACCGGTTTAATATGGACCAGATTGCAAATGTTGTTGTTTTTAAATCGGCTATGAAAGTTGATGTAGCAGGAACTAAGAAAACAAACATGCAAAACATGAAGTCAAGTTGTCTTTGAATTGTATAGTTTGTTGCAGAAAATGTACATTTTTAAATCTGTGCAAAATATGAATAAACTTGTAAATTTGCTCTGGACTGCTCATGACATACGTATTTAGCATATTTTGTTAAACTGATTTGTTTATTTAAAAAGAGTCCCTAGAATATGTAGTCCCCGTCTGTATGGAATCACAACAATGACCATTTCAGATCATGTCTCTGAGAGAAATAATCTTTGGAAACAAATATCAGTAGAATATGAACTGTAGAAGCAAAACCAAAGGGCAAGTTTCTCTCTACTGCATATTTATTATATAAAGTAGAGATGGGGCAACAAGAACCAAAGTTGGTTAAGGAATATAAGAGAAAAATACAAGAAAATATAAATATATATTTCAGAAAAACGGCATTGGTTTAGCTTCTGCCATGTAATTGAATTTGATTTGTATTTGCCTTTTGTTACGAAAAACTGAGCCGAGATTTGCGAAGGTGACATTTGTCTGCCCCTAGTGGTGTCATGCTGAAAACGGTCTGACTTGCAAAAATGCACGAAGATGCGTATTCATACTTCATTGTAGATTATTTTAGGCTGGTATGAAGCATATAATGAAGTGGTAGTCAGCACTTATGTCATTAGCTTTCACACTCCGCAGTATTGGCCCAAATCTAGCAACCTACTGTGTCTTTAGCTTGCTGTTGAATCACATGCATAACAGTTGTATCCAGGTGAATTTATAACATTTACAGGTTTATTGTTCAAAACAATTGTGAAACTTGTCACAATAAGAAAATACAGGGAAGATTCTATAGCCAGAGGTAAACTAATACCAGTGTCTTGACTTTAAAATGAAGTGGGAATGTCACAACATGACTTTCTTCAATCCAGGAACCATATTGAAAAAAAAAGTATAGAATAAAGCCTTTAAATTGAGTTTTTCTAAAGTGTTGAACTCCATACTGTATCTATAAAGACATAGTAAGTAATTGGCAGGGAATAATTCAGACAGCTACTGAGATGAGACAAACCGTGGCAAACGTAATTGCTGGGAAAGTGTCATGGTTCATAAGGGGTGGAAATATCACAGTCCTTCATACATTTAATTAAGCACCACAGTGCCTGCTCAAATTGGCATGCAATTGCATACATGTGCATGCATAAAACATCGTTAATGGAAGGAAAATAAAATGCGAGCTAAGTCAAATTGAATTTGTGAATGCATATTTTATCTAAAATGAATCCACGTTGGGTTAGCTAGACACGTCTTAAGAAGCAATACCGTACTGTCACCACTTTGAACCCAGAGGGGTTATATATCTAGTGCATGTTTCAGTTATGTGACTGACACTGTACACCTCTCTCAAACAAAATCTCAACCCAATCTTCTTCATGTATTTTAAAAGATAAATATACAGGTGCAGCTCAAAAAATTAGAATATCGTGAAAAAGTTCAATATTTTTTGTCACTCATGTCAGAAAGTGAAACTCATATATTATATAGATTCATTACACATAGAGTGAAGTATTTCAAGCCTTTATTTCTTGTAATTTTGATGATTATGGCTTACAGCTAATGAAAACCCAAATTCAGTGTCTCAGAAAATTAGAAAAAATATTCTGCCTTGGATGAAAACGTGCAAGCTTGCTGTGGCCATTCATCTGCTGTAGCAGGGGTTATAACTCTGAAGCAGGGGTTATAACTATGTAGCAGGGGTTATAACTCTGAAGCAGGGGTTATAACTCTGAAGCAGGGGTTATAACTCTGAAGCAGGGGTTATAACTCTGTAGCAGGGGTTATAACTCTGAAGCAGGGGTTATAACTCTGAAGCAGGGGTTATAACTCTGTAGCAGGGGTTATAACTCTGAAAGCACTCTCGTCATTAGTCCTCATCAACGCTCCCAATTTTAGTAATTTTATGAACCCTCTAAAGATATAATGGACTTTATGAATTACTGCACTTAGCACACCAGTCGAGAGCCTTGAACCAGTCACAGTTTATACTAATCAAAAACATAGAATGTGCAAAATCGGTTTCTGTGGATGAAAGGCCTATAGAACTGGTCGAATCTCTTGCTATTACATGTTAAACATGGCATTGACAGTGACAGAACGTCATGTATTCACTGCATCTATGTATTTTAATACGAGCGATCATGTACAGAACAGAGGTACATGTACAGAAGTACTGTACAAGCCAAGAGAAAAATCATAAATACTGTAGTAGCTATGTCTCTGTTCTGTTTTAGCCAACACTGATTAAAGGAACATACTAAAGGAAGTATTGCCCCATTTCAAGACAAAAAAACTTTTGTTCCACATTTGACCCCTAATGAGTAGAGCCACACTTGATGTTAGGGAAAGCTCAGACAAGTTAATTGATTAAAAAAAGATTTACTCCCTGAAGATGTATACACATTTCAGTATTGCCTTGATGAATGGGCACCATTTTAAAGTGTCAAAGCAGCCCGCACAGTTGAAGATTATTTGACTGTTTTAAGGCAGTGATATTTATACGGATCCTGGGGACCCACTGTGCATGTTGGTTTATGTCACAGCCAATGTCTTGATCGATTCATTTTGATTACATAATTTTGTACCTTAATTATTCCAGCATCATACGGGTTAGAATCATTGCCCTTTTCGATGTCACTGAACTCTTTATTTTTATCCAAATAGTTTAGGTTCGGTGACCAGGTGACCACATTTGGTAGCACTTCACCACTTTTTAAAGGAATCATTTGTCATACAGCACACTGCAGAAAATGAAAGCATCAGTTGATCTGACTGCTTAATCGTGGGATGTGAACGTTGAATATTTGTCCTTCTTGGCATGCAGAGCTATTGCTGACATAATGTGACCGTAAGGGTGTAAATAATCCATCAGTAGGCCTGCGGTGTCTATAAGAACAATTAACAACTCATTACCATTCAGGGGTTGAATTACGGCAGGAACGAACAGCAGCATACACAGTGGTTCACCGAATCACCGGGATTAAGGTTGAAAACCCCCTGTAGAGGTTTTTATCCTCTGTAGCAAATTATCTCTGACCCGATCGGCGCTTAACAAGCACTATCTCCCGCAGAGTCGAATGCTCTTTTCACCCCGTCCTATATTTACGTGATTAATTTCCAGTTTAAACTCCTTGACCCCACGCAGACCCCTGTATTTATCCTGCTTCCAGAGTGCTCCGAAACTTTTGGGGATCGAGACACACGCGATTGATTGTCTTGTTCCTCGCTCACGTCTTCACTTGAAGTTATAATCTCTTATTGAGACCAATCCATTTTAATTGTCTTCTACGCTTGAAATCAGGCAGTGATTAGACCAACGTAGTTCTTTTGCTTAAAGTCCTGGTTATCACTTTGGCTGCTGTCTGGTCTTTCGTGTCAAGGGATTATGATTCTCCAGTGTTCCTGTTTTGCAAGTACAAAGGGCGAAATAGTAAGACAATCAAAATCTTCACATCTTACAAGTGGGAGAAATCATTATGTCGGTGGTACTTGGGTTTAGTTAAAGAGGACCTATTTCTGTGGATGTGCAATTTCCAAACTTTCAAAAAAGAAAAAAAAAGATTGATACTTACCTCACACAGGCAAACGCCTTTCATTACAAGACATTTCAATCAACGTCTTGGGAAAGTAAAATACCTTTGCGTTGTCTCTTTCTTTTTTTTGAAAGTCAAAGTCAGTTTTTTTCAACTGTCAAACTTTATCACTTGCAGAAGAAGAACTAAAATAGTTTTTTTCAGAGTGGGGAAATGTGATGGGAGAATTTAACCGTTTTTATACTTGACATTAAAGGTATGGCAGAAACAGGGTAAATAAAACAAATCATGAGAATACATCACGTTTAAAGGTGGCAAATGATATCTCCAGTCTGTAAAATATCACATTTTGTGTTTCGCCCTTGACATAGTTTATGGATTCCTGCCTGGCTTTGCTCCATAAACATAAACCCACAGTCAATTTTCCACTGTGAAGTTATTGATTTGCTCCAATTTTGTCAGATGAAAGAAATGATTCAAAACCTTGACCAATGCCCCGAAAAAAACTCAGTTGACAGAAAATACAGCCAGAAGAGATTGACAAAAAAATAAAGTTACCATTTCATGTTCTTTCTAAAAGAGAGGGTCGATACTTAAAAATGAGTGATGATAGGTCGACCCTTTTCCAAATGTTGGATTTACTCTTCCATGTCAAAGAACTGGGCCAGCTTGACTTGAGGAAATGTAATATTTCATGATTTTGTCTGTCCTTAAAGTGTCTTGAGAATTTATAATTCTTCCTCCCATTTGTAATGGAAAATGAGAAATACTTTAGTTGCACAGAATATTGTTTTGATCTCCCCATTACGAGCAAGAGAGCAAGATGATATGTGGCTTGTTATTCGTTTGATGTGTTTTGAAGATATCATCCACATTGCCTTATGTAACATCAATCCTACGTGCTTTATTATTAATATTATTCATATTTTGTCCCATTTCTCAGTCTGCATAGTCTCCCAAGATAGGCTGCGGTACAAAATGGCAAAATAATAATAAATAATATTAATATTTTGAAAAAAGCAGTCTGCATGGTGCCATGTCTTCTCAACACCCTGCTGTTGCTCTTGAATGCATCTTGTGTTGTTGTTGCTTTAAAAAGGCACTCCACTATAAAGCTTAGTCGTTGGGTTTCCATTAAGTTGGTGTTTATGTCAGCAGCTCAGCCTTTAATCCAGGAGGAGAAAGTTCAGTTTTAATTACCGACTGCTTTGAGAACGTTATTAACGGCGTGACATACTCGACAACAAACTTAAAAAAAGAAAACCTGTCACTATCAATACCGTCATATTTAGCTGTGTCTGTGAAAGCTTCATATCATGTCCACTGTTTGCGATAGCCGTTAGCGCGCTAACGTGCTGTAAGGTCAGCGTGCTGTTGACACCTGTGCCTCAGGGAATTGCACGTCACTCAGTCGCATCTAATGAGAGTCTGCCTGGCTTCTATTTTTCAATATGACACGCTCACCAGGGCGGACACAATTGACAAGGTATTTCAGACACGCTAAATGGACACCCTATTTTGCTCTTGGCACACACAACAATAAGTAATTGTGATTAAACCAGATTCTAGAATTAACCGCTAAATGAGTAAACTAGACAGCTGTCAAATTACAAACAGGCATTTTATCACAAACACAAACAATATTAATGGAAAAATTATAAAACATAAATTAATTTGTCTGCATGCTATATATGTGTAACAAATATAAGGGCTGGATTTCAATATTTGAAATAAACCTAAATGAACCCAGAAACCCATAAAGAAAAAGCAATTATGTTTTGCTTCATTTAAATTAATAAAACAAATGCTAATGACTTGCTAACTCATTTAATAATGTCTCTAATTTCATGATTAACTGAGCATCAACAGTAGATTTTTCCCTGTTAATTTGTTTGCACACAAGATTGAATAAAGTGAAATTTCCTGTCCGAACGAAGCACACATTTTATGATAGTTTTAAAACAAAACAAATAATACATTAATCATCAAAGGAATTCAATGAAGACAAAAATATGTAACAGGCAGATCTATTCAACGTGTTATTACGTGCAAGCGATTATTTCCTCGCAGCATGGCTGTCTTGCACTAATTTAAATGCATTTATGCATCCACTGCAAACGCGCTCTTAAATTGCTGTAACTCTTTAACTGCAACTCAGGTATTGTTACCCCAGCAACAGTTTTCATTCAAGACTGGCAGGCAGGCTGTACCGTATGTATTTACAAATGAAATGGAACACATTTCCGTTTTAATTGCTTTGCACAATGGCAGCACAGAAACGTTGCATTCATCAGACAGAAACTCATTAACGCTAAGATGCCGACAGAGGCTTTCATCTGTGGATAT
This sequence comes from Ilyophis sp. 1 JC-2022, assembly GCA_022702515.1. NCBI lineage: Eukaryota > Metazoa > Chordata > Actinopteri > Anguilliformes > Synaphobranchidae > Ilyophis > Ilyophis sp. 1 JC-2022. The sequence goes on along the minus strand of CM040400.1, from coordinate 10,094,521 downwards.
AGCTGAAGGAAGACTGCCAGAACTGAGTAACCATTCTATGCTTTTACAAATCACGGGGGGAGGATGGGGAGGAGGGAGGTACCTGAGACCACATTTTCCTCTGTTCCAGCTGAATGTGAGCAGCGGCAACCGCCACAGATGAGGGTGTTTTCACCACATGAAAAGAGGCTGCAGTACCTCTGGCCCACACCTTAAAACGAGTCAGCATTAGCTCTGACCTGAACTGTACAAAGAGGAGATGGAAAGCCATTACCCCTGATCAGGGTAATATGAGGTTGTCACACTATGAGATTGAAAACAAAAGAACTAAATATAGGTCCTATTTGTCTGACTGGATGAGCAGGGCTCTTAGCTGTGGCAGCTACAGTAACTGAGTAGATGATGAAAACCTGCCTGGTTAATGAGGTTAGTGTTTTAATTATGAGCAGTTATGCCACATTATTTATTTGTGCTTAATTGTATGCATGGTGTTGGGCCTTGTCACTGAGATGAGTTAGCCTGCTGTTCTTGAAATAGAAGTACTGTTGTAGACCAGACCAGTTTAACTTCTGGAGCAGTATAATATTCGCATCTGGATGTTTACTGCACTGAGACATTGAAAAAGGAAGTTAATAATGCTTGAATAAAAAATATTCATTAAAGAAACTCGACAATCATCTAATGCATAACCACTGACCCCAATGTTGTTTTTGTGAACAATTAATTTTTTGTTTTTTTGACACCTCATTGTTAACGGTCTAATTTTCAGGGTAATTATTTTCCGAGCAGCTCTTAATTGGAGCCGTCTTATATGTTAAACATAAAATAAAGTGTTTTCAGATCCCCGCACTGGGACGTGCAAAGCATAGAGAGTGTACTCTCTCGCCCTGCCCGTCTTCTGGCTGCTTCGTTATGTGAGGTGGGTGATTAGCGCATGCTGTCGTCGCTCAGATCTGCGCGGTGAGGGGCTGCTCGTGGTGAGATTTCAGCTCCAGGACTGCTTTCTGAGAGAGGCCTTAATCACTGAAGCAGTGCAGTCAGCTCTCCTGGTTTCTGACAGGCAGGGGAGCCAGAAACAATAACAGAGAGACAAATATCTCCTCGTACACAAACGGCTTTAGCCCCCCCCCTCCCCCCCCACCCCCACCAAAAAAAAAGCTCACCACCCACTCTTTCTTTTGACAGGCAAAGCTGCTACTTTGGAGCTGAATGACCAGTAAACTGTTTCTTTGTTGACAGATCCAGAGAGTAAATAAGGGAATTTCTACACACACAAAAAAAAAGAAGAGGGCAAATTTTTCTTTTTTGAGTCTCATATTTTCATTTCAAGGAGTCCCAGGATCCATTGCAGCCGTGACACTGCAATTAGCACCGGTGTCGGCTCGGAAAGAACTTCAGTGGGGGCGACGGCAGCTGACTGTCTCATAGACTTTACATGTTTCACATTGCGAGGTTGTCTCGTACCCACTGTCTCTCTGTAGTACAGATTCAAACTTTTAAAGTCATGTTTGGACTCATCTGCATGCTGAAACAATAAGAAAACTCTACCTCACTTGTCAATATTGAGAATAAACTGGACATGATCATGCCAGGCCCAATCTTAATTATATATATACTGTATATATATATATATTGCTATAGATAAATCAATATAAGTTCTTGCATATATTTGGATGCAGTATTGTGCATCCATAAATGAAATAGAATCAGCTATTAACGACCCTATAATTACTTCACATGTTTTACATTGGACAATACCCTTTCATATATTTGCTGAAAATCAGCAGCCCAACTATAAGTATGCTCAATTTGTGAATATTCTCCTGCAGAGACCTTGAGTAATTAAATTTTGTTTCATTTTGGTTAAATTTGGTTTTTAACCGTACTCAAGGGTCTCTCTGTACATTACGCGTGCGCCATAACTCAAAAGAACAGATTACACTGAAGAAAACAATGTGCTGTAACTGCTTCACTTGGAAGGATCAAAATAAATGACTAATTAAAAGCATCCTTTCACTAGATGATTAGCATCGTATGTGGAGCTCAATTTGTCCCACTGCTCCTTTGCTAATTTAGTCATTTGCTTACCCCATTTACTAATTACCCAGTGTTAAACATCTGTCTGCACAAATCCATTGAGATGAGGGTATTCAATAGAAATCAATTAATAGTTAATCAAGTGGCTTAATTAAGAGTAAATTACTAAGAGTTGGTCCAAATGTTTTTTTTTCCTCTTCTACATTCTCTATGCATAATTGTACAGCCATTAAAGCACTGTCTGAAAACTGTGTACAATTAGTTACCACCGCGGCATTGATCTTGGTGTGAATGTGTACCCTTTCGTGGGTTTTACAACAACATTTTTTGCCGTCAGTTAAAACAAAAAGTATCTTTATGCATCTGCAGAACGGTTTTGTTAATATTTGTGTCTTCAGGTAGCACCAATAGTCTATTAAACATAAGCTTACATGAGTGACTATTTAAATTAATGGCCAGATATTATATAAGTTAAACAAATAAACCCTGCACCAGATGAATAACTTAATAAAACAAACCGTCTATGAGTTTCCTCTCCAGAGAAATAACTCAAAACTTTTTTTTTTGTCTTTTAATAAATGCATTTCCTCTGTTTACTCGCTGCCAGCCAATCACAGCCGCCGTCGAGTCCAACTTTGATATGCGGAGGAGATAACCCTTTTCATATGGGGAGAAATTATACTGTCCTCGAGCTTATTTATCTGGCCCGTGTCATTTCCGCTGCCACTCAAAGCTAACGGCACTATGGAGATAAAGTGTCACTGCGAGCTTCAGTCCAATTAATTATCATGGTTCAGTTTGGACATTTGAAATTCCTTCACCCGGGTTGGGAATTTAAATAGTTTTTCCTCCAGTGTTACCGTATATGCGTATTAGCCTTTGGATGTATTAACTACAATTCAAAGTAGGATGACAGAAGACTCTTGTGAATACCTTGCTTCCATAGACCTCGTTTTGCTGCAGTTGTATGTGAACAGCATCATGCCAAGAAAGCAGCCCTGTCAACATTGTTTAGTTGGTTAATCTTTTTTATCCCTTGTACCGTAAAATGGATTTTTACAAAATTCACAAATGCTGGAAGCAGAAAGAAAATGAGGAAAAAAACGGATTCTCCTGCATTAGACATTAGACAATGTTTCCTTTCGGCACTGTTGCCTCTGTGGAACTCTGGTATAATGATATACACTGCTCAAAACAATTAAGAGAACACTTACTCAACACAGTATAACACCAAGTCAGTTAAACTTCTGGGATATCGATCTGTCCAGTTAGGAAGCGTAAACGATTGTGAATCAATTTCACCTGCTTTGGTGCAAATGAAAGTAACAACAGATGGACAGGAGAGGCAACAGCAAGACAACCTCCAAAAAGTAAATGGTTTTGCAGGTGGTGGCCACAGACCATTTCTCTCTCCTTATCCTTCCGGACTGATTTTTCTCTAGTTTTGCATTTTGCTAGTGCCCTTGTCACTACTGGTAGCATGAGGCAGTACCTGCGGCCCATTCAGGTTGCACAGGTAGTCCAGCTCCTCCAGGATGGCACATCCATACGTGCCGTTGCAATAAGGTTTGCTGTGTCTCCCAGCACAGTCTCAAGAGCGTGGAGGAGATACCGGAAGACGGGCCATTACACGAGCTGGACAGGGCCGTAGAAGGGCAACAACCCAGTGGCAGGACCAGTATCTGCTCCTTTGTGGGAAGAGGAACAGGAGGAGCACTGCCAGAGCCCTACAAAATGACTTACAGCGGGCTACTCATGTGTATGTTTCTGACCAAACTGTCAGAAACAGACTCCATGAGGGTGGCATGAGGGCCGACCATAGAACACCAGAATTGGCTGGTTCACCATTGGTGCCCCGTTCTCTTCACAGATGAGAGCAGGTTCACACTGAGCACATGTGACAGACATGAAAGAGTCTGGAGACGTCGTTGCGAATGTAATGCTGCCTGCAACATCATGTTGGTAACTGACTACACATTGAGAGACAGCATCATGTTGTTAACTGACTACACATTGAGAGACGGCATCATAAATTAGCCATGCAAATCGTCCTCTGAAGCAGATTAATTCTATCAAAGATAGATGGTGGTTGGGAATGGTTGGGAATTCACAGCTGACTGATTAAAAAGCATTCCAGCACTGCTCCGAATCCCTGCAGGAACGCCGCGCAAAGCAAGGCGGCTTCGGGCGCCCATGCACGTAAAGAGCGCGAGGCGATCCCCGGATGGGACTTACAGCTGTGACCTGTCAATCATCAGGCCCATTAGCCTGCAGTCACCTGCCACTCAGCCGTCTTCGACGAGAGAAAAACAAAAACAAAAAAATCTAACTCACCTCACGATTTCTTGAGATTGCAAGATTTGGAAGCGTGTATTATTTAATTATTTAAGAAAATGAAAAGTTTTTACTGTCTGATTAAACGCAAAGGGGTGCTGATCTGTGCTGCAGTGGGGGAGGGGGGGGGTCTTCCCGGGGTGCCTGGGGGGCTGCTGCCAGAGAGCGGGGGCGAGCATCACAGAGAGCCATGAGTCCCATGATGAAGTGGCGGGCGCGAGGCGGCTCGGACCGGTTTTAGCACAGAGCACTGTGGATTGTTTTGAGGTTACTCAATCCTTGCCTCCCATTTATTGCCCGCACTCTGTGCGTAATTATGCATGCCGAAGGAGTTGGGCAACAGCGTGGGGGATGGAAAGTAAAAAAAAAAATAGAGCCGCTGATAAGGCCTTAATGCAATCACACAGAGGGGATTCAGTAATACAGCACCTGCCAGGGTTGATAAAGTGTGGTATCTGCCTGGGGCCTGCGTTAGTGAGCAAAGGAAGGTGAACAGGTATTTCGTATAAATGCACTTGTGAATGTTCACAGAATCGAGGAGTGTCTTGGCCTCGATCTTGGTGTCTTGCAATCGGAATTTCTTTCTGCACTCTCCCGTCCGTCCCACCTTTGAGGTATTAATACTGTGTTCATTTGGATAAGCAACAGTGCAAAGCATGACGGGGATGTTTTTTTTACACAATTTGTTTTATCTTAAGCAGAGCAAAAAAAAAACACATTCTCGTTTGATCAGAGGGAGGGAATGTTCCGTTCTCTGGCACGCTCTGTCACACGTTTACACTCTTCTGCTTAATAACATCACCCCAGCCCAGTTATATTGCATCATTATGCGAAAAACCTGGCCTTCCTCTGCCTGTTGACAACTCGAATAGGCGAGAGGCTGTTTAGTTAGAGGCTTATTTCATATACAAACGTGCACATGTATTTAATAGGAAAAGTCATTTATATATTTTGCAATAGGCATGATTTATTTTTCTTATATAAGTAGGCATTCCTTATGTTTTGACATGCATATATTTCTCATATTTTACCATAGTTTTCCATATGTTATTTTTCGACAAGGGTTCACTTATAATGGAGATTGGCTTCTGAAAATCGTATACCCGCATGTGAGCCCTTGCTTTTGGAAAGAGTGTTCATAATTATTCATGGGATTTTTCCATCACACGCTGGTACCATATAATGTTATGACTGGGACTCATGATAAGGTTACAATAAACATAGATGATCAATACTTTATGTCTCTGTTTGGGTGAAAAGGCCATTCCTGCCAGCAATAGTCAGGAACAAGTGCAGGCGGGATGGAGGCAGTGTATTAATATTTAACAGGGGCCGAGATGTATCCAGACAGCATGCGGGATATGAATTATCCTCAGTGCAGAACCATAACATGTCAGGCTTTGCAGCGTGCGGCCGTGCACACCGGATGGGACTAATAAAACAATGAAGCTGCCAGATTGTGGGGGGCCAGCACTTGCCTGGCCCTCCTGAGTTTGATGACACCACGTGTGTCTTATGTACGTGTGAAAGACACCTCGAGAATACTGAGAAAGTTGGACCGCCTAAATGGTTTGCCCTTTCATCAGGGAAAGAAGGCAACACACACACACACACACACACACACACACACACACACACGTGATGAATCTACAGGGTAGGTTTCCCATTAATGGACCAATCAGAAAGACCTGCCTGTGCTTGAGCTGTGATGGGTTTAACAGCCATGTAAACCTGCTTGAAACAAGCTGCCTCTATTACCCAGCACACAATGCTCTCCCAGCGCCGCGCGGCTCCGGCTAATGAACGGCTGTGATTGGACAAACGCGGATCATTTTTCTTACTTGGGTTTAGCGCCGCGTCTCGCCTTGACGCTGGCGCGCTGTCCATTTGAAGGCCTAATGTGTCGGACGGGGAGGCTCGGCGCCCCTCGGCTTCCCATTAAAGAGCGTCGATGCGGAATGGCCTGGAATCAGCCGCCGTGCCTCGCCGTGTGGGTCGCGAGGCTCCGCGGGCGTGAAAAATGAGCGGCGATCTTATTCATCAGCCGCTGGGAATTTGATGAAACGCTGTTCATGGCTCTGGCTCTGTTGTCAGAACGCGAGGCTCCTAAGTACTGAACAGGGGAAGCGTTACGTCGGGGGGGGGGGTCACATTAAACGGCCGCCAGACCCCGGGTTTCTGCCGCTGCTGTGCAGAAACAGCCCACCCAGGTTTTGGGGGTACAGCATGGCCTTCAGCTCTCCCAAAGCTGGAACCCCAGTAAGATTAATAATGGCGCAGTTTATTTGTATAGAACCTTTTCAAAACCCAAACACTTAACATGACCTATATGGTAGAATACAACCTTATCACAATAACACATCAAAACAACAGAGTGTATACTATATGTGCAAATAAAAATAACAAAAAAGGCAGCTATTTAAAGGAAACTTGTATTTTAGAGCTTCTCTGCCAGAGAGGTGTATAGCTTTGTGCCGCAGCGCTGCTCTGTGTCTTGTGTTGCAGGGGAAAGAGGGGAGGATGAGTCATTGTAAAAGCCTGCTGGGGGTGTTTCTAACCAGCCCAGTTTGAGGAAATTAGACAAAATTAAGTTGTGATAGTCAAAATGGTCATTGTGTGATGAGGCTGTGCGCTTTGAATGCAATCAAAGCGAATAAACGGGTTATGTTGGAGAGGTCATAGGAACCAACGTTGAAGAAAACAGCCTTGACCACAATTAAATGTTCACATTCAAAATGTATTGGCATTTTATGCATTGGAATTTTTTGTCAGAAGCACTCTTTAAAAAAATAAAATAATAATAATAGCAACAAAATAACATGGGGTGTGCACACTGATTCAGAATACAATAATAAAATGAATACCGAACTAAATTAAAGTGCAGTCAGATATTTAAAAGGTGCACAGCTTTTGGATAAAAAAATTGTCTCTGAACTTGCTTTGTCTGGGTTTCAAGGTTCTGGTAATATTTGCCGGAAGGAAAGGGTGAACACAATTTACTCTCTGGATTAATGGGGTTGGACAATCCTTAGGGCATTGCTGTTGCATCTGGTATAATAAATATGTTCTATTTGACGACTGTTGAGCCGTCCCTGCAATCTTATCTTCTGAATAGCCACTGCAGCCAAATTACCGTACCAGGTGGCGATGCATCCAAGAACATTGAAAAGTTACTTTAACCCTCATATTATGTTCCGGGTCAATTTGACCCGATTCAATGTTTTCATTTATTTTTTAATCTTGACACTACATGTATTTTTTTTATTTGTTGGGTTTAAATGGTAAACACACAATAAACATAGTGCTCTATTTTCAAAAGTCTTGTACTGGGGTCACTTGTGGGGTAGCTGTATAAAATGTAAGAAAATATACAACCTTTTTTACTTTTTATATCCCAGATTTTTTGGGGGGTAATTCTAGTGGCCCATTCCCACAGGCTATAGGTTTTAAACTTCACAAGCTTTAACTTACCTCAGGCTCTAAAATGAGATGTTTCATCACAGATTTTTAATATGTAGGTATAAAAGGCTAATACATTGCGATATACACAAAAGGTGACACAGACAGGATCAACATTTTATATTACAATTATATTTTATTACAATAGTTTTGTGTCCGTTTAAACCTTTGGGGTCAATATGACCCCAAACATAAAAGGCACCATAAAATGTGAACCCTGGAAACATACACCTTTTCATTGAAGGGCATGAGCTGAAGTCTGTCTCACGTTTTTGCTCGCGGTTCGCTTGCAGATAATGTGTTGTGATGATGGAGATGATGTGTCGCTGATGTGTGCAAATCTTATGGTCGCACGGAGAGATCTCGTTCCCCTCTCTGTGCTGGTGTCACCCACAGGGGAGACGTTGGAGGAATGATATTCAATTCTTTTCCAACGGAGACTTTCATAAACTGAATTAAGAACCCATCAAGCCCCATTAGCAACGTCTGTGGGCAAAAGTCATGATGGCGGTTTGGTATAATAATATATTCCATTGATTTGATCAATGCGGACATTCAGTGGGGACACATGGAGCTAAAGTTGTGTCAAGGTCTTATTTGGATACTCATAATACTTCTGGAGTAAGAACCCTGGGGATTTGATTTAATTTTCTTTTCTTATTCGTTATATTTAAATTTTCTTTTCTTTTTTTTAGCGACTATAAAAAGAAAAAAATCGTACAGTCACTTCCTAAGGGCAACTGCGAAAGCTATGATTTTCATAACAAAACAAAAAGGGAAAATGAAAGTGTCTTACATCTAAAAGTGAAAACAAATACATTAAAAAAGTGTAAGCATTTGTAGTTCAGTAAAGCCCATTGATTTGTTACTTGTTTAACATTCCCCTTCTCCTGTGGTTCATTTTCAAATACTTGCTGGCTCATTATTCTAAAAACCAAACTGAAACTATAAAAACATTCAAAACATATTAAAAGGTAATTGAAAGTTGATATATGGCGGATAATTGTTTAGCAGAGATAGCTCGTGAATCCATTTGAGGGGAAACAGTGTTGTACATTCCCCACAGTCTGTGCAGTCTGTCTCCCCAGCACCACCACCCACACACACACACACACACACACACGCAAGCTGCATTGTGCATTGTGTTGATAACTGTGAAAACAACACGGCAACCTATCTCTTCTCGTGGACATGACTGATGTAACCTTTCAGCTGGAGATCAACATTACGACTTCTGACCCATGCAGGTCAGTGGTCATTAAACGAATCCCCAAAACGAAACAAACGGGGGGGTTATAATAAAATAAGACTCAGTGGCATGTCCCCTCATTTCTCCATTTCGCCAAGGTTCACAAGACACACACTACAAAGCCAGCAAATTGTATTACCTCAGGGTAGACTATCCCAAAGGATTCTACATTATTAAAAGGAATGAAATGTGTTGTTTACTTATACCTTGGCTATGAACGAGCAAACACATGCCTCGTTAAAACTTTATATTAAAGAGACTACTTTCATCAAAATTATTCCTCGCACAGCGAAGGGTGTGTCCGAGTCATGCAAGCCTATTGGTATTCAACAGGATAATACAACTTTCACCTTCTAACACTCACCTCTGTAATGGTTTCATAAAGTCTGTTTACCCCCTGGGTATTTTCCCCGGGTGTTTATTTACTTCTAACATCTACTTGTAACCTTTTTACTAATATTGCTATTTACTTGTCATGTTTCTATTGCATGCCTTGTAATGTTGTATGTGTTTTCTGGCTGAAAGGTATAGAGGTTGTGTTTTTATCAGAGAAAGTATAGGGTGTGAAATGTGCTTTCAAACGTCTCCAGAGGTGTATGCGGTTCACACAGATACAGCTTGTCTTTAAACAATGGTAAGTGATTGGTTTAAGCTCACATTCTATTAACTAGAAAGATACTTTTGTAAATATCCAATTGCCGACAAGCAAACTGGTCATTTTTCATTGTTTTCCCAAAATAATAGCTAGCCGCAATCTTACTGTAGTCAACATAAATCATAGAATATGTTATTTATTTACGTATTTATTTATTTCGCTTTGTAAGAAACTAATGAAGGACCACATTATCATGGTTAGCTGTATAAAAAGACACTTTGTTTGTTAGATTTCACATAAAATACCTGTTTGCTTAAGAATTTTTTTCATTTGTAAACTAAACATTGTTCACTCTCACGTTTATACTTGCTGCATGCTGTTAGCACATGGTTTCTGTAAATTCTACAACTAACTTATCAAAGGTCGGAAATATTCACACTTCAACACATTTGTTTTGTATACACTGTACTTTAAGATCTGGATTCATGTGGAATTCAACATATACTTGTTCACTTGGAATGGACTGAGAGAATGATTTCTTGAAGAAAAAAGAAAAAAAAAGAACTTGTGCAAGAGTGTCATCTGGTGTAGGCGTTATGTGTGTAGCAAAATGAAACACTTTTTCATGGGTGCTTATGCATTTATAGTTCATGTGAATATATAATATATTAGAACACACTTTTGTTGAGAGGCAGTAGGAGGGCATTCAAGCTGCACTTTGCAAAGCGTGTTGCTTTCCTCTGAATAATCGTAGTCACTTTAAATTGCTGCTCTTCTTGTGTACGTTACAAATGTTTACGGATATGCCTGGGAACTCTAACAATTACATTTGGAAAATGAGGTGCTGCCTGCTTTAAGATTAATATAATTTCATTACAATAAGTTGCGGTTCCGCACACCGTGAGGACGTTTGTTTTTAACCAGCATCTTTGCCCAGCATGGGCCTTTAGACAACAGTATTTACACTCGAAATTTAACATGCAAGACCCATTGGTCGTCCTGCTGGGACTTATTATAGTCACATAACCTCCACTGACAAACAACCATGAATAATACATAATGTTTATATAACGGTTTTATTTTTAAACCTTTTTTTTTTTTTTTTTTCCAGGCAGCCGTAGTCTAAATGAGAAAGGAAGCAGTCTCGGGTACCTTAAGCGCTTCAATGCGAACGGTCCTCTCAGTCAACCCATCGTCACGACACATCATTAATCCAAAATATTCGTAATACGCCCTAGGTAAATCTAACCGTTTTCTCAGCACCCCTGAATTATAATACTCAGGAGGAGCGCACTTAAAAGGCATCTCAAATTCGGCATTTCAAAATTGGAAATGGACACAGAATGGTTCTCCGCTCCGCTCTGCAGTGAAGTCAAAGAAACCCCGGCTTCAGAACTAATAACTGAGCATGAATGGAGACAGTTAATCGCTAACAGAGAGATGGAAAACAACCACAAATATAGTACTCCACACAGAAAAATCTTCAGTGTAAAGTCAATTGAGATACTTTATTGTCCCAATGGACTCTGTAAGAGTTTATTCAACACTTCTGGAGTTCATTTAAGATGAGTAATTTTTCTCCGCAAATTGAATCTCATGAAGCTTTAATGATATTCATTCTATCTAACGGGCCTTTGAAATCACTTTGAACTTTGCACATCTTCTGTAATGGTTTCAGTAGTCTGAGCTAACAACAATTCTGCGTTTAGAGAATACACGCCTTTGTGTTCATCTGTAATACCACACATTTTACGTCTCAGACTTTCGGCAGGACCAAACATGTGGATGCAAAAGGAACAATAACTAAATATGAATTGTTTTTGTCTTTGATATCTAACTGATTACTGAGGAGAGAGGAAGATAAAAATGCATTATTAATGGCTGTTTCTGTATGCAAATGAGTGAACATTGACCAATTATATTGATGTGATATTTCTCCCAAATGTTGTTTGCAGATTCCCAGATAATGTAATTCCATTATTTTGCACGTGCCTGCGAATCTGCAATTTTTTTAAGCGCACGTCTTAATGCATATTCTTGTTCTGATCTACTCCATACTTTCATCATATTACTTTTGAAGATGTAATGCTGGTAGACATCGGACCAAGTTTCTAATCAGTTTCAAAGTAACAAGGAAATACAAAGTGCAGTTTCTCAGATCAGGGTCAAATGTTGACACCCTGTTGCATCAGCATGCTTCTGAACTTTGATAAAAAAAACAACACGATAAAGCGTTATATCAATTCAGACTCAAAGCACATTTTACTGGGATGGCGTATATTTGATCCCAGTTGTATTAATATAAACTATTGAAGTAGAATTTAAGTGGCACATTTTTATTTCTTTTTATAACATTGGCACCCAATGTGGGGCTGAGTATATCTAATTCCGACCCTAATTTGAAATACCCAATGACTCTTTGTAGCCATGGTAATCCCTCACTGGCGATTCGGGAAAGTGAAGACATCCACTGTTCTCCTCCGAAACAAGTGATGTCACGGGCCTACTTCTTTTCACACCTCAGCCTACGGCCAAGCTCGCATAGAGTTGAGTCAGAGGAAGACATTGCGTTTGCAGCCCACGGGCATCTGTCCGACTAGTGGGGTTCACTAGAGAGCAATGGAACACAGAGCCTCGAACCCTCCTGTACTCTGGCAACACAATCGACAATTACGCGTTTTCCTATGGTACTACTGGCACAATCGGTACTACTGGAACTACTCACAATCGGCCCTGGCACCCCAAGGCTGTGAGCTCACCACGGTGTGGTGCCTTAACTGAATGAGCCACACAGCAGCCCTAAACTGAAAATGTTGTGTGTAATGATGGGCTTGAGAATTATCACCAAAGACGCAAAAGAGAGGTAAAGGGGGAAACATGATTCTAGCTTGGGGTATAAGCACCTCAATATTAACACTTCTGACTGAGTTCAAAAGTTTAAAGCCAATTTCCACTCTCTGTGGGGTGCGTGCGAGTGACACACTCTAGCCAGTGTGTGTGTGTGTGTGTGTGTGTGTGGGTGTATGTGTGGGTGCGTGTGGAGTGACATGCTCTAGCCAGTGTGTGTGTGTGTGTGTGTGTGGGTGTGTGCAGAGTGGCATGCTCACGACAGTGTGTGTGCATGTGGGGTGTGTGCAGAGTGATGCGTTCTAACCAACGTGTATGTTTGTGTGTGTGTGTGTGTGTGTGTATGTGTGTGGGTGCGTGCGTGTGTGTATGTGTGTGGGTGCGTGCGTGCAGAGTGGCATGCTCATGACAATGTGTGTGTGTTCCGTGTGGGGTGTGTGCAGAGTGATGCGGTCTAACCAGCGTGTGTGTGTATGAGTATGGGGTGCGTACGGAGTGACGGGCTCATGACAGTGTGTGTGTGTGTGTGTGTGTGTGTGTGTGTGTATGTGTATGAGTATGGGGTGCGTACGGAGTGTCGGGCTCATGACAGTGCGTGTGTGTGTGTGTGTGTATGTGTATGAGTATGGGGTGCGTACGGAGTGTCGGGCTCATGACAGTGTGTGTATGTGTGTGGGGGGGTGGGGGGGAGTGACGTGCTCTAGCCATCACGGCATTTCATCCCTTATTATGCTTGTTAGCGCGTGTATGTGTGTGTGTGTGTGTGTGTGAGTGTGTGTGTGTGTGTGTGTGTGTGTGAGTGTGTGTGTGTGTGTGAGTGTGTGTGTGTGTGTGTGTGTGTGTGTGTGAGTGAGTGTGTGTGTGTGTGTGTGTGTGTGTGTGAGTGTGTGTGTGTGAGTGTGTGTGTGTGTCTGTGTGTGTGTGGGGAGTGTAGCTGTGAGTCTCAGCTTTTCCCCATGGTTGTGTGGGTGGGCTGTCGTGAGAGAGAGCGGAGAGCAGCTTGTGCTCTCAGATGGAGATGTGATGGGAAACATAAAAAGGAAAGAAAATGGAGGGAAAAATAACTTTTTATATTCTAAATGATCTTTTCTGAAACATGAAAGTTCATTTCTCACCTTCCCATGAATTAAAAGTTTCAGTTTTCTACACCACAACTCACGCCGGGATTTGTCCAGATATTTTCCGATACCATTTTCATTTGAATGGGGCCATAACCAATACAATAATTTTTCTGTATTTTTGGTTTCAACAATTTTACACCAGCTTTTCCAAACTATAGTTATAGAACACATTCTTGAATTCTTTCAGTATGAGCACAGAAGTAAAGTTTTACTTTCCAACACATTTTGTACCGATGCATGTTCAATATAAAATGTGTGACAATGCGTCTGTTTTATGCAGATAACTCTTGGCAGAAAGAAGAAATCTTGGCAACACATTTAGTATGAAAGTTTCTTTGGAGCAGAAATTAACTTGACGGAGCTGAGAAAAAAAACCAAAGTGTTGTGACTGACTGAACATCGAGGCCCAGCAGTAAAATGGATACTGTATCTGTAAAAGCGCCAAATAATCCCAGTAATATAGTTGCGCCGTCAACCTTTACGTAGGCAGTACACAAACTGAGCAGTCCAGCTCCTAAGTTTCCTCTCGAAGAACAGTTCGGTCACCTTTTCCTTACTGAATAGTCTACACTACCTACATAAGACTAACTGCGGAATGGGGGGAGGGGGGTCCGTAATGATGCCTTGCCCTCTCTATGGGACTCTCTATGTGACTCTATGGGACTCTCTATGTGACTCTATGGGACTCTCTATGTGACTCTATGGGACTCTCTATGTGACTCTATGGGACTCTCTATGTGACTCTATGTGACTCTATGGGACTCTATGGGACTCTATGTGACTCTATGGGACTCTCTATGTGACTCTATGGGACTCTCTATGTGATCTGTTACTTAACTAGGAGATTAGAGCTTCTTCTCATCCAGGTATGCATTAAACTCCATTTCACACGCATTTCATCTGGCAATATGTTACGGTGATATTTTTTAAATATTTCAAACGTTTCTTTGTTTTCACTGAGTGCGTTTTTTGTTCAAAGTCTCCAAACTCCTATGTTTGTTTACTCTCTGAACTCTGAGTGTGGGTGGATTTCTGCCAGGAGAGCTGTAGCTCAAGGTTTCCCTCATATCTGTGATGTGAAAACCTGAGTGCGGGCAGGAGTGAGATGAACCTTTCCACAAAGCAGAGGTAATGGCACCTGACAGCTTCCTCTTATTTGTCTTTTCTTTAAATAAGACAAAAAGTGAAATTAACCTGACAGCCTTAAGTTGATTTTGTATTTATTGGACCGCGTATTGAAAAAGTCCCATTGCAGCTTGACTCAAGACCTACAATTACACCTACAGTTCTCCATTTTAAAATGGTCGGCTTGCTGATGTAAGGTAATCTCTGTGGTGCTGGAGTCCATTAGGAGATATGTTGAGACACAATAAACTCAGGGCAAGCCTGATTGCAATTTTGTACAGAAGTAAAAATAGCAGTAGAAAAAGTGTCACACTCAGGAAGTCATTGAAGACAGAACCCTTGGCTCGGTCAAATTACCGTTCCCTTTTCATTTAATTACGGAATCCAACAGGTGCTTCTTTGCAGCACAATTATTGGCTAACTGGGTTTTTAAAACAAACAAACACATTGTAACACTTGCTTGAATTGTGACTGTAATTTCCCAAACCACCAAGCTGAGCAGAAGAGCGCAGTAAACGAGGGACAACATTGCCTGTAGTTGAAGCCAAAAGTGCACAAATGGGTACAGTATTGAAATTATTTTCCCCCTGAAAAGACAACATGCCACCATGCACTTTTTGATGTACAAACGTATTTTCTGAGAGAATATATCTGTTGAAAGGACCAACAAAAAATCAGAAATTTGAAACAAAGAAGCCTTCACAGTGTGGTAGCTAGGCCTTTTGGGAGATTCATTACAGGACATGATGACCATTGCAGGAAACAAAATGGTGGCCCTTACCACCATTAAGTTTCATAGAGTCTAATTTCCCATGGAGAACGGACTGCCCTGGATCTTTGACACACCACTATTCCTTTAGGGTTTGATAAAATGACAGGATGAAAAATTAATGTCTATCAGACATAAAAATAAATAAATAAGTAACCAATAATTAACTTAATTCATATTTGTAAATGTGTAATAAAGTGGGCCATATCAGTTGAATTTTAAAACTATTTTGCTTCATGAGATTGTATTTAGTCTAAGTGAACATGAGTGCAGACAGAAGATAGACATCTTTTAATTTAAATTAAATTTTAGAGATCCATAGCATGCAAGACATGGAAATTGGACTGAATTAATACTGGGATTAAATACACTGTAATGTGTTTACCATGAAGCGCTAACAGCATTTCTCTGGTTAGCACGTTCTGGGCATTACATATCGACACCGCTATCCAGAGCGACACAGATTACATTGACGCACAATTAATGAATACAGCTGGACATTTATAAAAGCAATTCAGGTTAAGTACCTTTGCTCAATGGCACAGCAGCAGCAACCTGGCTGCGAATTGAACTCACAACCTTTGAGTCATAAGCGCAGTTCCCTAACCATTATAGTACACTGCTATCCCTGCCGTGCAACTGTCTCCTCTCATCTACAGTTAATGTTTTCTCTGTACATGTCTCCTTTCTCTATTGTTTCACATTGCCCTTTTGTGAAATATTTATTTCACAGATATTTGGAGAGAGGCTAGAACCAGAATAAGCGGAGCAAAATAAATCTGATGGTTTTCAGTGAAACTGTACTCTCTCCACAGAAGGCAGTCTTTGTTCTCTCTGCCTTTGAATGACTGTGCTAATGTCAAAGGGGGCTGCCATTTAGCAGTAACCTCAGTTAACCCCCCCCCACCCTGCCCCGCCCCGAAAACGAAAAAATCTACTTAGACATAATGTCTAATATATATAATAAGTAACCCCAGCAGCAGGTCTGAAGAGGTCTGACCCAGGCGAGCCCTACACCACCTGTCCGTTAGCAAAACAGCCGACAGGGCCCGTGGTTCCCCTCTGTGCCACCAGCCGCCCGAGACAAGCATCCCGTCTAGCCTGAGCGCTTCGTTGGCGACGCCCCGTGACGCCGCCCCATGATGCCAACGGGATTGGCAGCTTTTCCGCGCAGGGTCCCCGCCAGGAAAAGTGAAAGCGGCCTCTTAACGCACGCACGCGTTCACCCGTTCCGCGCATGACTGCGAAACGAGGCCCGAGGCTGCTGGGTAATGAGCTTTGAGACAACACCCCTCTCTTCACGAGCCAATTGTTCTGCATCCCCGATGGAACCTACCAATCCCTGTGGAGAAGGAGGCATCACTCAGGGGATAGGGCGGAGTGAAGCAGCCACTCTGATATATATTTCTGTTTTGCCATACTGTAGACAGCTGCAGGGTTTAGTTTGTTTTTCACTTAACAAAGGGCTTCCAACCGCCCCCCCCCCCCCCTTGAGCGTAACATTCAGGCTGGATGGGCCAATCCACGAGGAGCAACTCGGCGCACGCCTAACACAGGTCAGTGTGTGGGCGAGGCCAGCACAGCTGCACATAAGGCATTAGAGCATCACTGCTATTCCTCTCCTGTTCAGCTAAAGTGTGGGGGCGGTTCTGGCAGGTGCTGCTCGTTGCCCGTGATTGAGGTGAGGCTTGACAGGAAGCTGCGTAAAAGGAAAGACGCGTTATGAATGAAATCCGTTATTTTTACTCGGAGTTCCGCGTTACAAACCTGCGCGGCCCACTTAATCGCTTGCATTTCCTGAACAGGCATCTGCCCTTCAACAGGGCCGACGCGGAGCAGTAAGACCCGCTCTGCAATGCAGCTCTCTGCACGTCCTATAGAGAGGATGCCGGGGCGGGGTGGAGATTGCCCTTCATGTCAGGAGTGTTCCGCCCCACTTTGTTTCGGTTTTTCACGGCTTCGGGTCGCGATGGGGCCAGACGCCCCCGTCGCCCAATCCCGTCTCCGGGAGACGTGTAATCCACGTCCTGTGATGTTCCATTTGCAGGAACCCAGTGTGACATATGCTGTTCCCTTCTTTTTCTTGCTCTCTATTTCTATCTCTCTCTTTCTCTTTTTTTCTCTCGATCCTGGCACGGGATGAGACGGCTGGACTCCAGGCCATGGGCCGCGGTAGATATGGGGTGATAATGTCACCGAGGTGTTGCCAGAAGGACTGGGACACATTTTTATATATATTTTTTTTGTCTGACCGAGAGAAAAATCCAGTGTTTCAGCCCAGGTCTCCTTCAGCCGTAACTCGGCAGCATTTAGCATGTTTAGAGCCGGATGATCTGAACGGTCGTGTCATTTTGAGGCCTTTCAATTGAGCCTGAAAAGGCGTCAGCAGCGGCTGAATTATCTCCGCCGCATTAGGGAGGGAGGGAAATGTTAGCGCTGTCAGTGCGTACCTATTCTTTCATGCAGGAACAGGTCGATCTCCCGCCTGGTGGAAAAACAGGCACCGGCAAACGATAGATGGCACTCTTGTTCTTCAGAGAGAACCGGGGCCTGAGGTTCACTTAATTACATTAGAGCGGAACAATAGATTACAATAAAAAAGCAGGATTTTAAGCAGGGCTACCATCTCTCTCTCTCTCTCTCCTGCTCTCTTTTACACTCGTGCACAACAGTGACTCACCTGACGGGCGCATATGATAAATTGGGATATAGCGTCGCTTTGGCAGTCGTAACAAGGCTCCTTTTAAAGGAAACAGGAGCCAAGCCGTTTTCTGCCTGTAAGCCTTGCTGTAACATCCACACAGAATACTGATGGAAGAGAGTGCGGTCGTGGTCTCTTCTGCAAAGGTATGCAGCAAAATGTCAGGAGTGAGTGTAGGAAAACATAATTTTTTCCCCTTTAATGACCATGAGAACCAACACCAGTAATAGCAGCAGTCATGCTAAATGTCAATTGGTACCTTCTTAATAATGAGTAAGGCCTTTGGCGTGAGGGAACGTGAGGTTTGGTGGCCGCTGCAAAGATTTTCGAACAAATAAATGAATACCTGTCTTTTCCATTTTCTCTTGTATGTGCTAACGAAGAGAGCTAAATGGATAGCGCTCCGATCTTGCCCTTATTTCAGAACTAATCCATCTAAGCAACGCGGTACTGAGCAGGCAAGTGAGCTCTTTGTAATAAGCCACTCGATCAACTTCTGGATATTGTTCTTTCACTCTGTGATTAATAGCAGACTGAAAGTGATTAATGTTTCAGAAAAGAAGGTAGTTTTGGGGAAGCCAGGAAGGTGGCAGGGGTTAGTTTTGAATGTTGGCAGGAAAGGGAAGGATTTGTTTATTTTATTTTGTGCGTGATTCAGTTTGGTTGCTGAAACCTTGTGCAATTAAGTGCTGTGCACACTCCAGTAATTACACAGCGATGCCGCAAAGCACCATGTGTAGAAGGCTCTGGGGCGCCGGCCGGGGGAATTCGCTTTAAAAACTGAGGTAATGCGGTAAACAGTGGCGGATGGGAGAGAGCGGCGGACTGGCAGGGAGTGAGCGGGAGGCCGTGACAGCCCTCAAACGAGCGCGACGACATTAACATAC